>PQXN01000140.1:0-96849 GCA_004786275.1 Botryotinia convoluta | reverse complement strand
CTGGGGAGGGGGAGGTGGGAGGTTGAGAGGGAGTGGAGGAGTTGTTTGTGCAGGGTTGAGGGATTTGGGGTTGTCATTTTATTTTTTGGTTCTTGGGGGTGAGATGAGATGAGGAGGAGGAAGTGCTTGTTGAGCTATTAGAAATTAACAAAAGAACTGTTTTTCTAGACGACAGCTAGAAATTGATGGTGATCAATTGCGCGAAAGACATAGCGTGTCGTATCGTAATAGCTTTATTAAGATGGCATGGTATGAGAAGAGAAAGGAGAAGAAGAGAAGTTATACCTAAATACATGTATGTACACTTGTTTGCGAAATAATAAAGCAAGTAGCCTTACTCATTTCTTGCATTCCCATCAGCCTTGCAGCCTTCCAAAAGCTTGGGCCGTCAGGCTATGGCATCTGTCAGCCGCGCCCCGGCGAGTTTCGTTTGCCACAGATCAGATGGAAATTAGAGCCAGATTTAAGACAAATATTCTTCCCAGGTAGAGTCGAGGGTGTCACTAGTAGAAAAAATTCCCGCGTATATGAAAATCGAGATTCAACAATTTCCCATCTAGTCGCTCACCGGGTGTGCTCCTTTTAAATTTCTAGGTATGAGTGTTTTCACAAAAACTGGCAATTTACAGTTCAATCAGATATTGAAAACGACACACTTTTCTTTATAAAAATGCACTTACGATACACATATACAATGGACGTTGACTCAATTACGCTTCATACAAGTTGACAATATATGGGAAGCATATTAACTCACATTCATCCACACTCACTCATTTGCTGAATTGGTTCGAATCGCCTTGAATACATACATACATACTAATTTTGCTAATCACTAACCACTGGCTGCATTGAATGATCTATTCCCTCCAGATTCATTCACAACACCACCGACCCACTACTTATTACCCATCCCTCACATTTAAAACATCCCTAACAAATCCTCGTTTGTTTTCTTCGCACCACCCAGCTGTAACTGCGTTTGCGCACTAGGAGGTTGACTAGTGCCACTCAAATCTAGCCCTGCAAAACCATTCATCATATCATTCCCCATTCCGCCCATTCCCATGCCGCCAGCAGCTGGGGCAGGAGCAGGAGCATCAAATAAGCCCATCATATCTGCCATACTACCACCAGCATTGGCGCCCGCGGCTGGACTATCTACTCTTTGAGGCGTGCCTGCCAATCCTTCCAATCCACTTGTTCCAGCACTGGGAGGTGCATCTGCACTTGCTGGAGCTGCACCATCAAAATCAATGTCGAGGAGATTCTCAGCGTTATTTTGAGCAGGGGCACCATTTGCGGCTGCGGCGACGGCGGCTGCAATTGGATTTTCGACGGCGTTTTGACGTTGTTCCTGAATAGCGGCGTGCTGGATAGCATCGGCGCCGTAGCGACCTTGGCCCACAAATGTCTCAGGAGGTTTATGATATACAGAAGCGAGAGTGCTGAGTTCTGTCAAAAGTTGATCGAGGAGTGCTGGGGGAAGGGATGTCATGGTTGTGGTAATAGGGGGCTTATCGGAAAGGATAATGTTCTAGATCTGCTGTTAGTATTCTGATCTTGGTTAGAGAATATGTCAGTCATAAATACCTTTGCTATTGAAAGATCACCTGACAACAAACGCCAATATACATAAGCTCTGTCTCTAATATCTGGGTTATCATTTTCGGCGGTCGATACTTGTAAAACTTTTTGGACGAGGCCCTGATTGTTATCTGGCTTCTTCAAAAATAACTTAACAACAGCTGTCAAGATTTGAAGTTGAGTCTGGGTGAACTCTTCCATGAAACCTTCAACAAATCCTGCAAGGATTTCATCCGCATTGCTGATCTTCTCGGCATACTCGCCAACAATCCAAATTAAAGCTCCTCGCGCGTTTGGCTCGTCTAATTCGTCGATGTACTTGCACAAGGTTGGAATAATACCCTCGTATCCTGGGTATTTTCTAAAGATATCTTTGATAACGACAATGGCCTCCTGTACAACGTAGTTGACCTTTGTAGCAATCAAGTCGAGTAATGTGTTGACACACTTTTCGCTTGCGCTCTCAATTTTGATGGCTGCTTGACCAATAGCCTTAACGGCTCTTCGAACAAAATCCATGTCAACTTCAAGAGCGTATTCTTTGAGCTCCGATAACAATTGATCAACATTCTTGTCGTTAGCAATCCGTACCATAATCTCCAATTTCTGAAGTTTTACATAAGGCGGATCGTTATATTTGCAGAAGAAGACTCTCAACTCCTTGCTAAGAATATCTGGCTTCGCTTGCAAGAGAAGATCTATGTTTCTCAAAGCAACATATTGGACTTCGGGTGCGGAAGCAACAAGAGTTACTACAATCTATTAGCTCAATCCTCCGTCAAGGTTTTCAATAGTCCGGGCTGCAGTCCAACAACCAGAAGCTTTTGGTTTCCGTATTCAAATAATTCAAATACTTTGAAATACTGAATTGCCTTGGAAAATCATGGTTCTGAATACCGAGAGCTTTTATCACGTCTGCCAGTCCAGACTAGGACACCTTGTTCTCCTTTGACATATATATTTCACTTACCAAGAGGTGGAGCCATCTTTTTCAGATATTGCTTTCCCAAATCCGCATTGACATTCTTCATATGGAGGAAAACAACTTTGACAGCAGCCAAGACAACACTTGGGTTGACATGTTGAAATTGAGGAGATACTCTTTCACAAATATGTTCTGACTCCTTAATATCCGAAGCCTTATAATCTGCCAGAGTAGACAAGATAGTTACTCTTCCCCATTCGGTACATTCGTTCAAAGCCATGAGCATCTTCTTCAATGTCGCAGATGTAATCCGTAAAGCCTTTGTCTCTGGTGCAGTCTCATTGATTTCCACGAGCGCCGTTACAGAATTGGCCACAACCATAGGGTTAGGATCTCCAATCAATTCTTGCAGAGTTTCTAAGAAGCCGTTCTCGAGACACATTGTAGGATTAAGGTCGAACAATTTCGCAACACAGATTGCTGCAGTCTTTCGTACGTATGGCGATTCATCCCTTAACGTTTTCCGCAGTGGTTCCTCCATATAATCTACCATCTTATCTACTCGAATACAACCCATTGTCCGAATCGCAAGAGCTCGCACCAGTGGATTTGGATCTTCGGAATCTTGTACGAAAGTATTGACCGCTAGAATACAAAGGTCGGGATGCGATTTGGCATAATTCCTAATGGTGAACATTAGCAACATCATTCATCCAAATCCCAATAAATAGTCTTGACAAACATTAAATATAAATACACCAGCTTCTTCTGGTCTAAATCTGCTGTAGCAATATTCTTTAAAACATCTGGAAACAGCGCAGACACATCTTTGCCCAGGGTCATGGACATGATGGTCTTTTGAATTGCTTCTTTGCGCTCGTAAGCATATTGAGATACTAAACCAGCTCTCAACTCGTATGTTTCTCCCTTCTTGGGTGGTGCGAAGGCACCTTTAATCCTATTCACCGCCATCGCTCACACAGATGGCGACCTTGAGGGTGCCCCTCATACGCCGATGGCTAAGTTGTCGATTGACGGTAAGGCCACGGTTCGTGGAAAGGGTTGATTAAGGTGAGCTTTGAAATTTCCAGAAGGGAATCCGCGAGTGTTCCGTATAGCAAGGGAGAATCGTGAGATTCGTGGATTGTGTCGTAATTGAAGTATAGGGTCAAAGTGGTGGGCAGATTGTTGATACCAGATAGCTTCAGCCTGGTGCGCTTTGTAAAGGACTCGCTAGATCTTGAAAGAACAGGGGACCAGCAATCGTGCTTCCAGATGTGAATCCCCTGTCAAATAAAGTCATATGAAACAAATTGTTGGATAAACTACTGGAAGACTTAATATGGTAACATTCATTGATCCCCCTTTTTCTTTTTATTGAGTTGCGAAACTAACGATGTCTTTCTCTAAGGCAAATTTACCCAATCTTCGAAGGCTCTTTGTTGAAGCAAGAACAGATGCTGAAGAGAGCACGTATTCAAGGAATGCTGTATGTTTCCTTCAAGATTGAAGATCTATGACTTTTAGCTCATGAATTATAGTTCTACAACATAGTCTTATTCATATCATCTATTGCAGTATTCAGTGTTGTTGCACAGCGTGTCAGCAAAGTTCAAACCTGATTACTAGCGATGGAATGCTCTATCCAGGCAACTGGAAAGAGACGTCAACAATTTGCTGTACGAAACTTGTCATTATCTTGGCTTTCTAGAGGCTTGAATAATATCCCTGGGCCTGGTATGATTGAGCATGCAGGACTCTAGAATGTGTGACTGAAGAACTCAGTGCCACATGAGTCCAACACACCTGCTTTGGAAGACACTGTCCCTGATCTTCACAGGGCTGGGGTGTAGAGAAGCATCGTGATCACAAACGCAGTGATCCCTTTTGCTTTACCACAGTGCCAAGATGAAATACTACCCACATGGCCCATTACATAAGGGCTCAATCACAAACAGATTTTCTCCTTCCCGGTGACTCCTTGGTATATCATAGCTCTTCTTCCCCGTGCTCCATTGTCCCCGTAAGCCCCGTTCCTCTCCCCGTCCGATTGCCATCACCACCCCGGAAGCTGTGGTATAGGTCCATTCTGCGCCAGAACTCCGATTCCTTCTCCCTCTCAAGCAGTTGTCCCATCCACAACCTCCCCAGTAGTGTTCTTTCCTGGCGCAACCGCCTCCTTGCCATCCTCTTTCTGCTTCTCCCATTGTTCCGGTGTGTAGCACTTGGGAGTCCAGGCATGGATGGCCGCAATCTCCGCCTTCAGCGCTCCATTCACCAACCTATGCCTTGCCAATGTAGTCTTCTTCTCGAATTGCGGCGAAACAATCACGGCAGAGAATGCCTGTCCACAACCTCCTATAGACCAGAATCAATCAGCATGGCGGGGATACTGCGGGGCAGTTGAAGGTATCCGTACCTGACATATCTTCAATTTCGACATGACTTGCATTTAATAACTCTGTGATCCTGACCTTGAGAGCTTCAGCAGACACGCCTGAAGCTTCTGCCATTATTTCTGTGGTAATATAATACCGGTATATGTCAACCACTGTGTTAGAATTTTTTCGAAATTATTATTATGCGAAATCGGGGATTGCGATTATGATGATGCGAAAATGTCGCCGCTTTAATATACATTACACTCTGGAAGAAAGTCATCACCATGTGGGCTGTAGACAAAATAAACTCAATATGAACGTGATGTTCTCAAGAATAGTTTCCAAGAACATTGCAATATCAAAAAGAACCATGTCTACAACTTCTTCTCCGTTCACTCAAGCTGTTGTTGCGGCTATGAGAAAGTTGTAAGTTATGGTCAATCAATATCTCCCAAAAAGTCCATTTCTCATGGTGCATTGCAGATATCCAGAAAAGCTCGCGGACAGCAGTTTTGATAACACGGGGCGTGAGTTTCATTACCTATCTCTGAGAATCTTTCACTCATAATATTCAAGTTCTGTTGGAGGCACCACATCGTGAAAATCACCTTAAGGATTCAGTTCTTCTGACTGTTGATCTCACAAAGGGGGTTGCAGATGAAGCTATCCGCAGGAAAGATTCAATCATTGTCACATATCGTAAGTATATTTGGTGTCTATTAGAGCGAAGGTATCATATTTCTAATCATTTTTAAGATCCTATCATATTTCGTGGCCTGAAAGCAGTCACCCTTGCCAACTCCCAACAGAGTTCTCTGCTCCGTCTTGCCCAAGAGGGAATCAGTGTTTACAGTCCTCATACAGCTGTAGATGCTGCGCCAGAAGGCCTCAATGATTGGCTTGCCGATATAGTCACCAATCGACCCTTGAAAAAGAATCAAGCGTATGCTCAATTTTTAATGCCAATCCTACTCGTGAAATGAGACTGATATAAAATAGTATCGGTACCGAATCCATTGATCACGAACGCTCGATTATTAATTCCATCAAGGATATACCCGATGGGTTCGAAGGTGCCGGATATGGCCGAATCGTTCGATTCAAGCAACCTCAGAAGCTAGGAGATCTTGTTGCACGGATGCAATCTTCACTCCAAATTGGAGACCGTATATCCGGACTTTCCGTTGCGGTTCCACAATCCATACCTAGAGGAGAAAAGTCATCTATTGAAATTTCTTCCATTGGCATATGTGCCGGATCTGGAGGATCCATGCTTAACGGCTTGGACGTTGACTTATTATTCACTGGCGAATTGAGCCACCATGAAGCCTTGGCAGCCGTTGAGCAGGGTAAATGTGTTGTCACTGCATTCCATAGCAACACTGAAAGAGCCTATCTAAAGGACCGAATGCAGTCTGCAATGGCGGAGGCAATGGAGGGGAAAGCGGATATCGCGGTAAGTGAGGTCGATAGGGATCCCTTTGATATAATTCACAAGGATGAGGTGAACTGGTAAGATACTGGGTGTCCTTGCAAGTTTATACGAATAATTGTCCGCTTGTGTTCCTGATAAACAATAATATTTCGTATGCTGTCGTGCTATCGCTGTCACTACGGTATCGTTATACTCTCAAAATGTTACCGCTATGCTATCGTGCTGTCGTTGCTGTGCTGTGATGAAACTATCGCTGTCATGATGATCTCTTTGCTCTTATGTTAACCCAGCTCTTCTCATTTGGAGGCTCGCCCCTCAAGGCTGCCTCTCCGTCTTCTATACAGGCCTGCACGTCACTTCCCCCTACACCTCTCTCTTTCCATCTTCTCAACAACGTTAAGATTTTTTCCCATTCCAATCTGGCTTCGTCTTCATTGCCCCCCGCTACCAATGATCTCAGCTTCTCAGGTGTCTCCAATACTTGAAGTACAAGCTTCTTCATGTTTTGTTTCTTCTGGAATGTCGCCCTTTCCTCTACCCCCATCTCCATGAGTCTCCTTTGTGATTCCGGAATGCCTTCCTTCAACTCAACCTTGATCTTCTCTGCCCTTTCGTAAATACTCGCGATAGCCGGGTCGAGCGTACTGGCCATTGGATTTAATGGGTCCATGTTTGTCCTCATCTTCCTGATTGTCTCTGTTGCCGTAATTAACTTGCTGTAATTATCATAAACCAGTGCCTTTTTCTCCGCGTCTAGAGCCCTTATATCGGTCAGAACTCCATTGTAGGTCCGCAATAGCTCTCCCAGTGTTTGCTTTTCCAGAACCTCCTTCACATATTTCTCCCCATCAAATCCGTCCTTGTCCATTTCGCTTTCTTGTACCTCACTATCAAAGTGTATTGAGGAAACTTCCGATGCCGCATCGTCAGTAGGAGCGTCTTGTCCCTTTCTGAGGTTATAATATTCTCGCAAAGCGGCACGGTTGCGTCGAGGTATCGCGACTGAGGATCCTCGATTCGGAGATGGTTCAGATGAACGGGAGTGGTCTAGACTCGGTCGTGTTGAGGAAGTAGGTGTAGTGAGTAAAGGAACGCGACGCCCATTAACGGAGCTTTCTCGAGGTTGGGCAATTGTAGACATAGTGCGCGGGGTCAGTATTTCGCATCAATAAGTGTATAATGCTTCTTGGTAAAACAATTGTTCTTGGTTGAATAAGGAGACGGGAATGAGGTTGTGGCTCGAGCGTAAGGCTGAGCTGCCAAACTACAGTTCGCTCTCATGAACCGCATCCGTCGTCCAATCATATAAGCACGTCGAAACGATGCGGTGTAATCCTAGACCCTGAGACAAGCGATAACAAGGTTTTGATGTGACCTTTATATCCTTGCTTGATGTTCTTACCGAAATTGCTTTCGATCTATATTGGGAAACCATTAACATGTTTATTTACGCGTAAACACAAAATAAAATGGGCCAACTGTCTAAATTGTACAAACTTCACTCGGTGCTCGTGTGTATAGCGACCCTTAGACTTCGCAACTTCATCTCAATGTAGATCTCGCGTGTAATATGAACGCGTAGACATGTCACTCTCAGCTCTATACGAGTGAGATCTTTGATAGAATGTTCCTTTCTCCCCGGACTAAATTGTCCTTATCCCTGAAATGAATTTCAAAGCACATCTCTAAAGGGATTGTTCCCCGATGAGCTCTTAGCTATGAGTGGCTAGGTACCAGGTAGTCCCTTCTCCTTTTTTTGGATGACAGCCCCTAAGATCTTCACACCGTCTTTATCCTAGTACCCAGTCTCCCCCGCCCGTTGCTAGTGCACCGATTAAATGCTCATTTCCGAATATTGAGTTAATGGCAAGCCTTTGCAGACTTGCAACAATGTAATTAATATATTTTTCGGCGCCAAAACAAGTGTTGGTTGATAAGCCACCGAGGTAACGAAGCAGATGTACCGTTGCACGCTGACTTGAGTTCGTTATATACGAGATGGCTTCCCTTCTTCAAAGTTTTCTTTTATGCCGTTTGCTCCATTGCAAATTGCCTCCTTTTTGAAAAATAAAGATGATTGCAATCAAGGCCGTTGTGATTGCTGCTTGTGCAGTTCAAACTGCCTACGCTTTGCCCACTAATGCTTCCCTACCAGTCGTTGATCTTGACTACGCACTTCACCGGGCTACGATAAATGTATGCAATCTCAAATCGGTCACGTTCTGGAGTGGATGCTAAATACAACTACAGGAGACAGGACAGTACTACAACTTCTCAAATATTCGATATGCAGCCCCGCCTATAGGAAATCTTCGATTTGCCGCTCCGATCGAACCGATTGAAGTAAATCGAACCATCAACGATGGGCAGCAGGGTGCTATCTGTGCGCAGGGAACACCTTACTGGGAAGAAGTTGCTTCGTACTATTTTCAAGGTGCTAATACAGCTACCTTGGAATTCGTCGAGGCAGAAGTAGAGGCAGTCGAGAAGAATCTCACCATCTCGGGACTCTCCGCGCCAGCACCATTGACTTCAGAGGACTGCTTGTTCCTCGATGTCATTGTCCCAAAGTCTATATACGATTCTTGTGGTGAAAGTAGCGCCCCCGTTGTTGTTTGGATATATGGAGGTGGTTATGTCGCCGGATCAAAATTTGGTTCAGGGAACCCGGCCACGTTGATTTCAAGGAGTCAAGAGAATGGGGATGAAGGTGTAATTTATGTTGCTCTAAACTACAGACTTGGTCTCTTTGTAAGTTCATATTCATTGATTTTGGGGAAAGTAATTGACCAGATATAGGGATGGCTTTCTGGTCCCACATTTGAGGAAAGTGGAGCAGCAAATGCTGCTCTTCTTGATCAGAGATTGGCTTTGGAATGGATACAAAAATATATTTACCTCTTTGGTGGAGATGCGGATCGAGTAACAGTTATTGGCGAATCGGCTGGAGCTGGGTCGATCATGCATCAGATTACAGCATATGGTGGTAGCAATGGCAATGCACCTTTCTCTCAGGCCATTCTACAAAGTCCTGGCTATCCTCCCGTTTATTCAGATGCCCAACAAGAGGCGACTTTCCAAAACGTCATCACTCAAGCACAAGAACTTATTGGACCTAACATCACCTCCGTATCGGATTTGAGAAATCTTGACTTCGCCACGCTGGCCGGGCTTAATACTATTATTACTGCGCGATCGGCTCCTTATGGTACTTTTACTTTCGGACCGGCAGTTGACGGTACCTTTGTACCTGAGTTACCGGGCAAATTACTTCTTGAGGGCAAATTCGATACGAACGTCAAGATCATGACAGGACACAATTCCAATGAAGGTGCATTCTTCACATCTCCCTTCTTCTCCACAGACGCCGATATCGCTACCGATCTTACAACAACTCTGCCCACCATATACAATTCCACACTGGCCTACGTGACTGGAACCCTTTACCCACCAGTCTACAATGGTTCTTATCCATACACGAGTATTTGGGAACGAGCATCCCTGATCACAGCCGAAATTGTTTTCACGTGCAATACTCGCTACCTGAACACCGCGTTCCTTAACGAAACACACTCCTACTACTTTACCGTTCCACCCGGACTTCACGGCGAAGATATTGCATACACGTTTTTCAATGGTGACACCACTACCTCAAACGATGGACTGCCAGTAAACGCTACCATAGCAGCTGATTTACAAAGATACATCATGAACTTCGCTATGACAGGTAATCCCAATGGGGTTGGGGTGCCATTTTTCCCAGAATACCAAAGCAATGCCACGACACTCGTTCTTGGAACTACTGGCTTGGGAAGTGTGCAAACTGATACCACTGCAAACAACAGATGTGCATGGTGGCAACAAGCGTTGTACGAATAGTTTGGATGTGGATGCGGATTGATGCGATATATTGATATTCACGTGTATAAATACTAGTTGTGGTTTTAATGTTTAAGTTTAGTTTATATACATGTATAGCATACATTTTTGAGTACATTGTTTGCCCGTTTGTTGCCTCGTGACTAGTACTCTAGCTTGTGTTGATCCATATTTTCTCAAAGAGGAAGTGGCTACCTCAAACCAGGTCAGTGTTTTCGATGGTCCGGAACACAACCCCAACAGCGATAGCCTCTTGGTTTTTGGCATTATGCTATTACTGAGTTTATTGAAATAACGAATTCCTAAAAGTTTGAAGAATTTCATGTCAGACAATCGATCAATAAACTCATAGCGAAATCACAAACGAGATGCTCCCCTAGATGGCAGATTTGTCTAAGTATTTTATCCCATACATAAACCTACCCTTTTCATCAATAATTTCCTTTCGATAGATCGTGTAACATGTTCTCACGTGAAAAGTCCAAGACTTCTCAATTCTCAGCCCCTTTTCTGATAACATAAAGCTTCCATATCCTCTTTAGTAAGCGCGAACCCACTACTCACGAGCATAGATCAAGGACGAACTAGATTGATTCCTACTTCTATCCTACCAACGCTGATATGCATTCAAATTCAAGTTTTAATAGACTGACTGTTATGTTAGACTTTGCAATTGTGAGTTTACAGGTTCAAAGCCACATATTGTGGCGTATGTTCTGTAACACGATAATGGTCGCCTCCGCATGCATGCATGACATGACTTATATTTCACACCTTCATTAAATGGCTCACAAAAATCATCGATAAGTCTAGCATCATGACTCAAGACTTTAACTGGAATCTCCCAGGACTTAATAAACGAGGATTCACTGCCTACGCAAATCTTCTTGCACTTCGAAATGATGGACAAGTTGAGCCAGTCTCCTTGGGCACGGAGCTGTCTGACAAGAACGAGTCTCCTACCGACAGCGATGCGATTAGTATAGACACAAGCTACCGTTACCAGATTTCAGATTCAGGATATCATCAATTGAAAACAAAGTTCCTGGATTGTCTGGCGGAATTAACTGCTAATAGAAAAGGCGGCAAATATGTTGCATGTTCCAGTATGATGGAGGGCGAGGAGAATGTGACGCTTTGGATCACCCGAAATGGAGGCTTTCAGATTTTGGACAATATTTTCTTTGAGAAGTTAAACAAGCGGCTAAGTGGCTTGTTCCACGGAAAAGGTACCTGTTCACTAATAAAACCTTGAGCCAAATCTAACTTTTTGTGAAGACTTGCCGAATCGAATAGTCGAGGAGGTGCTTTGGAATGAAATGTTGGCGTATTATGAAGACCGTCTCGAAGACACTTATATTCCGAACCTGAGGTTGAGTCTCAAGAGTTGCAACTCCACATTCAACGATGACAATAACGACAAGTTCGCTACAGCACGTAACGAACTCTCGGTTCTTCAAAATCAGACCTTTGCTAGGCTAGAGGCGGGTCAGAGGTTGATCGACAGACATGGCACGCTTGTCACAAAAGCATATGAATTACGAAAGAGAAAATTCGTCGAGGAGCTTCTCCAAACATCTCCGAAGTCTACGAAACAAACTAGAAAACTATGGATTGATATTTATTTTCTCGGTAGGCTTCGGGTCATACTTGAGAAATTCAAAGAGGTTTCTCTTAAGCTCCCAAGTTTCAACAATGTTACCATAATCCCAGTGACCGGTGATAGGATACCGCAAAAGGCGCTCAAGGATGCACTCAAGCTAAGAGAGACCTTGAATCTCCTTGATCTCCCGACCGACACCTTGACAGTCGAAACTGATCGGGCCAAGCTGGACTGTTGCCAAGGCCGAGCGGGAGTACGGGAAGTTGCAAAAGCAGGCACTTAACATACATGCTGAGATTTAAATGATTCTGTTTTTGAGTAAGAATGAGCGGTTATTGGATCAATCATTCGCCTATTTTGGTTGCAGCAAGTATAGCTGTTTCATGTGCTCGCACTTCCTCAAAGCATATGGCAGAATTGGTACAAGGGGTTGCCATGGACGACTATTCAAACCCTGGACGGTGCCCGAGGCAACAGGACTAGCTTCTAGCCAGGCGGACAAAGTAGCCAAATCAGTGGTACAAGTGCAAAAGGACATTGAGAAAGAATTGAAGTCGGACTTCGACAAAGCAATACGACTAGAAAAAACGTCTGTTGTTGGTGGAAGCAGCATATTCAGTGACCGCAAGGCTGAAAAGTCAGGTAAGCACCTGGTAATAGAGCGAAGAAAAAATAAAATGGAGCAAGAAAGAGTTGCTGGGCTGTTCAATAGGTAAGAAGGATCGAAACATAATCATCCAGCTGTTGAAACTGCTATACAAGAGCTGAGACCCGAACAGATTATCGGTAGGAAAGAGTGATACCGCTTTTCCGAAGCCCACCTGGGGAAATCCGTCAGGCGGCGCATTGGCGGAGTCAAATCAACCCGGTGAATGCAATACCTGCTCTAGAGTGACATCGCGACTGTGCAGTACCTGTAATAAATATTTCTATTGCAGTGAATCATGCGAAACTAAGATAAACGGGTCGCATGTGTTCACGTGTGCCAAGCGACCACTCACCTCGGCTGATTATCTTTACAGAAATATATCTGAGGTTACCATTCCTGATGAAGAGGATGTGCTTGAGGATTTTGGCTTCAATCATCTGTCGTCATTTGCCGATCGATCTAATCTCTTGGGCCTTTATAAGGGGTTGTGGCTCGGCGATGTCCCAGTCGAAGACATTCACAGATGGCAAGTTGAGGGTACCCTTATTGCTAACATCAAAAAATACTTCTATCAAATCAACGAAGCCAACCGAGGGGGGTATTTTCCGTGGTTTCTGGGAAATCTACATATTTTGGAGAAACCATTAACTCAAGAGGAGTCAACCCAGAATACGCTAGCCACATTTTATGGCCAAGCCCAAGTTTATTTGGATAAAGAAGACCAGCATAAACAGCCAAGTCAATTAGAACCCGAGGCCAAGATGCAATGCTATGAACTTCTAGCGACGGCCCTCCATGCGGCGTGTCCAAACCCAATTCAGAAGAACTGGTACAACTTTGGCTTTTGCACTTGCAATGACGAGCGAGAAGAAGGCGCGCTTGGGGTGCTCTACAAACGATTACTACTCGGGAAT
Source organism: Botryotinia convoluta (assembly GCA_004786275.1). Classification (NCBI taxonomy): domain Eukaryota; kingdom Fungi; phylum Ascomycota; class Leotiomycetes; order Helotiales; family Sclerotiniaceae; genus Botryotinia; species Botryotinia convoluta. The sequence goes on along the minus strand of PQXN01000140.1, from coordinate 83,476 downwards.
AAACCTCTTGATGACCTTCGAGGAAATACTCAACACATGTTCTATGGTCCCGCGCCGCTAACAGCTACCTTCACGGAATTCTGGCATGCGTACCAGTCTGGTACATTAATCAAACTCATAGACTCCAAAGGTCTGGAAAAAATGCGATCAGAATTTAAGTTCCTGGAACGGTTTCTATCGGTATCACCCTCCGGACTACAACCTTCAATCTGGTCTTTGAAACAGTTCGTGGCCATTGACAATCCCTCCGACTTTCCACCAAACGCAACACTAGAAGTAGATTATGGGTTCATGAACTGTCAAACTTTTGAGGAAACCTGCATTCTGTTGGAGATTTATAAGAGATTTCTGAAAGTGGCAAATCCGCTAGCGCTTCACGAAGCTTGTTTAGCCGGTAAACTTTTTGAATTTGCGAAATTGTTTGATCATATGGATGAGAGTCATAGGAGATTGATGAAAAATTTATATCCTTTGCGACGGAAGTGAGCATTAGCTAGTGCACCGGCGGTTTTCTTTTTTTGATTCACCACATTTACTATTTACCATTCCTTCACAAAGCAACATTTAGTTCTATCTGAATGACAATATCTTCTATATACCTTACAATCAAGCTCAAGACCAAAGCAGACACTCCAAGTTCAATACCCAGACTGAGTGAGGGTAAGATCAAGCCAAATCGAATCTCGGTTGTGCAACCCCTCGCTTAGGTGACCAAGATAAATACACTTCCAATATATACCCAACTCAATCAACTTCTAGAGAATTGGGCATCCCGTCCGCTCTGCCATACACAAGCTTCAGATCGGTGGATTAGTAGTTGGGTGGGTGACCACCAGCGAATCCCCACTGTTGTATGTTCATTTTCTTTTGCATTTTTGGCGGGATATTCATAGTCGATATTTCTTGGGGGGCGACGGATAGCATGTTAATATTCGTGATGTTAGGCTTCCATTTTGACTTTTAGATCAGTATGGATTGTTGATGAATGATTGATATGTTAGAGAGTTAATGACCTGTTTATTGTATGGTCATCAATCAGTGAGGTGTTCCTGATCAGGCCGTCTATGTCTTTTAGCTGGGTTAGTCTCCCTATGTCAGCACCCGCTTCGTTTAAATACCATTCTTTGAGACATACAGCTCTTATCAATAGGTTTTGTATTAGAGGTAGTAGATGATTATACGTATACTCACGCCTGACAAAAATCAAAGTAAAATCACAGGACAGCACACTAATAAGTCACAAATATGTAGTAGAGATAGTTTCTCATTTATGCGTATAGTGTATTATATATGACTTACCTTCAAAACAAACAAATTAATATCCCGCAAAGAATAAGGCAATCCAAAAATGAGAGAAGGAAAGAAAGAAAGAAACAGAAATCAAACACCTACCTAGAGTACTCACCCTGCTTACTCAATAGTCTGAAATCCCGTAATCCTATCCAACACCCTCCATTCCTCTTCCTTCTCCTTCTTCCCCCCGGGCACCAATTTCCTCAACCTATCCGTCCCCCTCTTCATCACCGCGCTCAACTTCCCCCTCGCCCCCTTTCCCTTCTCACCCCCCTCCTTCTCCTCACACCCCAAAACCCTCTCTTTAACCACCAACTCCCCTTTCTTCTCCCGTCTCCTCTCCATCCTCTCCCTCTCCTTCTTCTCCGCTTTCTCTCGAATCCACGTCCTCACCCTCTTAACACTAACCCTCACTCCCCCCCTTCTCCTCTCCAACCCTCCACTCATCATCGTAAACGCAGACCTATCACTCATACTCACGTGTTTCTCATCATAGTGATTTGCCGCCTGATGATCAAAATACCAATGAGTATACATCGCTCCACCACGGGGCTCGAGTTCTGAAGCTGGAGTTGCGGGTTCGATTTCGAGGGTGTAGTTTGCTTGTTCTTGAGTTTGTTCTTGAGTTTGCTCTTGAATCTGCGACAGAGCCTCAGGAGTCAAAGGCGAAACGGGCGAACCAACCCCGCTCCCACGAACAGCAAATGCATCTTCGGGCGAAACGGTAAAGGAAGGAGTATGCACTAAAGGAGAAATGTCAGAATCGGATTCGGTGAAAATACTTACATGAGGTCTTTGGACTGCTCTCTGTACGAGTGTTCCTCTGCGCTGCACCTGTGCTTGTTTTTGGCGACGAGCGAGCGTGGGTTCGCGGAAGAGGGCGCGGTTGAGGGTTTGTTGGACGTGCGAGTCAAGGTGGGGACGTTCTTGGAGGGGTTGTCCTGGGGTGCGATTTTGTTTGGGCATGGTTGGGTGGGTGATGGTTGATTCGCTTTATGAGGTTCAGATTGTGGGTTTGATGGATGTTGATGTGTGTGTTTTGAGAATTGTATAGTGTAGATAATATATAATCGACTGTAAATATAAACGTAAAGGCAAATAGGAGATGAGATGTATAACTTAGAAGGTTTTCAGAAAATGGACAGGAAGAAAACACGTCTGGTCACAAGAAGCATTTTAAAGGCAGAGGGGCATTGTTCTGTCAATCTTGTTGTACTCAATTCTCTTTTGTTAGGAGATAAAGAAAGCTTAACAATAGGATTGAGATGAATGAAAAAGATAGGTATCTTTATTCAGCAGAACAAGAAAATCCAAAATAATTCAAAGAATCGAGCTCCTCTGCACTGCTTTGTTCTATTTCAGTTCATCGTCTAGAATTTAGCATACATTGTGTATTTTGCTAGTAGCATCAACCACACAAACTGCCACCTACTTGATCAAACAAGAGAGAGGGGTAAAGCCTACCTCGTATCCATCCACCAACCCATCCCCTTAAATCAAAAGCTGACTGTCCAAACAGAAAAATTGGTGCTCGCCCAGTAATACCCAGAACAAAACAGAAGTATGAGGACTACCTCGATAACTTAAGATTGTATTCGTTTGACCTATCCAGTTGCTGAAGTAGGAGAGTATGTAAATATAATGTGTAAAAGAGAGACGGAAAATATAAAGGAGGTGGTTCACTTCAGCAGTTCATTAAGCAAAATATAGATCCAGAAATTTGATATATTCGTGCAAGCAACGAATTCATGTAATCATTTGCTTTCAATACATCTGTTCAACTGCCTACATGCTTTTATTTCCATCATGTCTTGCGTTCATCATCCCCATACATTTCGAGGGTCAACAGGGCACAGCTAAGACTGAAATCTACTATATCATTTCGTTCTCATTCCATTTTTGCTATTTATTTTCCCCAATCCAAACGCCAGCCAGCTTAAAGCCATGCAGACCAGACCAGATCGTAACAGACCGACCATATACATATCGTTCAGTATGCGTGATCCCATCTACCTATTACGAGAGACCTAGATAACAGCTTCCACGCTCCTAACCTCTCTCCAACCCCCTAAAGTGTAGATTAGCCTTACTTCGCAACAGCTGCGCTCAGAACTTGTGTTCTGAAGAATCCTCCCTTCGTCCTCTCAATTACTTGTTGGTATACACTGCTTGGTGGGTGGTTCATGACAACTGTTCCTTCCTTGTAATCAATCTTGGCGTCAACTCTGGTATCTCTGATGAGGTTGACAATCCATTTTTCACCATCATCTTGGTTCAAACCCAATCTTGCACTCAAATCCTTGATATCAATTCTTTGATGAATCTTGCAGTAGCTCTCACTGATCAAATGTCTTGCGGCCTCAACAAAGTTTTCAGAGGCGGCGACGAGGAAGAAATCGGAACGGAGAACTTCCTCAGCTTCGGAGAGTTTCTTTTGTGCTTCCTCAAAATCGAAGTCGAGGTATAAAGCCTTGATGAAATCGGTAACGGGGTCTGAGTATTCGTAGTTCTCTTGCTTAACAATACGAATAATATCTTTGAGTTGTTTCTGATATTGACCAGTGTTGCGTGTGCGGTTACGGTTGGTAATGACTGCAGCAGTCAAATATCTAAGAATCCATGGGCAGGCGGTTTGAATGGTGTTGATGAATGCTGGGGAGAAGAAGAGGTCGCAGATAACATCACGAGCGGGTTCGTGGTTGAAGAATGGGAACAAAGCCCAGTGGATGAGCCAGGTGCGGTGATGAAGTTGTGCGAGAGGTTTGTTGAAGAGCTTGGTCTCGATCGATTCCTTCACTTTTTGGACTTCCTCCATAGCGGATTCCCAGTTTCCAGTCAAGATCTCACAAGCCAATTTACCCCATGTTGCTGCAGTGACTTTGTCATCGTCGGTAGAGAGGACTCTGAATTGGTAAAGGAGTTCGGCAGCCGCTCCGTAGTTTCCACAGCTGTATTGGAAGTTACCGAAGTCGTATAAGACGTTAACCATTTCAATTGTGACCTGTTTCTTTGTTAGGTTGAATTTTCAGTGATACAAAATTCCCATACATACATCATGCTCCTTCTTCAAGAACTCCAAGTTAGCAACCTTGTCGCTTCTCAGTCCAGTAACAACATCCTCTCTGCCTAACAAATCTGTGATTTTCTCGCTCTCTTGTCCGAAAATTTCTAATCTTTGAAGAATTTCTTGTCTCTTATTCGCGTATTCCTTTGGTGCTTCATCCACACCCTCGATTTCGCAGTGGAGACTGGCAACATAATCTGTCATGTTGGTCTTCTTCAACAATTCGAATTTTGCCTTTGTGATTTCTGGCGATGGCTCGTCATCTTGGTCACCGACAAACTGTAGCAAAGGGAAGATTAAATGTCTGTCGAGGTGGGTGATGAGTTTAGGAAGGAGATCGTTCTCTTTGGCGATTTCCTCGGGGCTCTTGGCCGCTGCTTGGGCAGCATCATTAAGAAGGTCATTCGCAGTCGTGGGAGTATTATCCGCCATGATTGCGATCCTATTGTGCTGTCGTGAGTTGAAATAGTGGTGGGGTTCACGCTTTCGCAGGATAAAGATGTCGGAATTTGATGATTGTGTGCGCCCGCCTACAAAATTTCGCGCTAGTGGAGGGTAGCTTAAATTATTAGCGTCTTTTTTGTCTTTGAGAAGTTCGCGATGTTCGAATGAAGTTTGGAGAAGATAATTGATCAAAAATCAATCTTTCCACAACCTCATATCCCTTACGATGTCACTACAATTCCTCAGACCTATGGCTTTGCCTAGACCAACCACTTTACGATATTTCCTTGGTGTTGCTAGACTATCTACAAACCCCGCTTCCTCAAGCCCAACAAAGGAAGCAATTTCAACCTCGACGCCAATCCCCTCACAAACTACACCTGCGACAGCCCCGAATCAACCGTACTATGTATCTCGAACGGCGTCCAAACAACTGCCAGTATATGCACTTTCCAAAGCAGGTGGTAACTTGAAGCAGACAAAAATTAGAAAGATTGAAGGAGATATCATGAAGTTGAAGGAGCAATTAGAAGAGGCATTCTCCAACAAGGAGATTCGGGTCAATCAATTGGCGAAGCATATCATAATCAAGGTATGTTGTGTAGTCTTTATGGAGGTTTGATCCATGAGTTTACTGACCATATCACAGGGGTGGTGCAAACCGGAAGTAAAGGAGTTCCTCAAGGAGCGACATTTTTAATGGGATACTTGCAACACATTCATGGACGAGAAAGAATTTATACGGGTTTAGTTGTTTCAAAAGCAATATTTTGCTTTGATTATCATTCTACACACTCAATGCCTATATGTACAATACACTCTTACTTTTCAAGAGAACCCATCACCCCTTGTACACAAACCAATACCAGCCATACCACAAGAATCACAGACATCAAGCAAATGCCACGCTTAGCAGGCAGAGATATCAAGTTAAAAACGCCGACTCCATACGCTATTAATTCATGCGTCTATGAACCTTAATACATTTATGAAAACCCAACCACTCATTAGCCAAGACTTGTAAAAGTGCACAATTGTCGCAATGCCTCTTTCAGCCTAGGCTGTTTGCGTTCATGTAGTTTTATTATTCGTTCCGTCGTTGGCATTCCAGGTATGGGTATCATAGAGGTCGGGTCTTCAGGGTCTCGTGACTTTTCAGCCAGTCGGCGTAATATTCCAATTCCACCAAGAACTATTTGTAACATTGCCTCTTCCTCTGCCGTTTTAGGTACGGCAGAAACTCTGCCATGCGATGGACCTTGTGGAGCTTCGTGACATAATGTTAATACAAGGTGTGAAAGATTCTTTGCAAACCCATCCTCTGAAGTTAACCAAGCTTTTGCAATGCCACTGTCGTATCCTGGTGCAAGGTTTGCCAGAAGTTCCGCAGCAAGTATGCCTTGCATCAACATTGGCTTTCGTGCTTCAACCAGAGGTAGGAAGGTTCCCCGTTTAGGGTCTTTTTGCTGATCAGGTATCACCGAGATAGACAGAGCGAATGTTCTTGTCAGAAGGTCAAAAGGTGGAGACGAAGACACGTCAGAGGCAAAGATAGTTTTGTAATGGGTTCGGTTTGGTTCATCCCGCGCAAGAACCTTGGCAAGACTATCAACAGCAGGATAGATATAATAATGAATAGTTGGGTCGTACTGCGAAAATGTGATTTTATCGGATCCCATTACGTTTGGGAGCGGGCAGGGCGCGAATGCTAATAGGAAATGCAATAAACATAACGCTTGTTCGCGACCAGGTAACTTGATCTCATGTGCAATGTTTGATAGTAAAATAACACCGTCTTTCATGAACTCAAGCGTGTTCTGGTTGGTCCTAAGTAGCATATTTCGAGTTCCCAGATACCGTATTACCACGCAGAAGAATTTAATAACAAACTCTTCTGCAAGGAACAAAAGATTTGGTTCGTGAAATGAAAGGTTGCGCAAAATACTGGTTATGCAAATCAGCTTCTCGACTGCTCGGTCGACCTGATATTCCTCCGATCCAAAAGGTGGAATATCTTGTACGGCATGCTTCTCAGCCTGGCAGGCGCGGACGACATCTTCGTATGAATTTATGAGCATCATATCCGATACCTCTGCCGCGTTTTCGGCTAACAATTCAACCTGATCCTCGGCGCAATCAACCAGTGTCTCAACCAAATCATCACATTTCATCAACTCTATTGGTAGCCGTTGTTCGGAGGACACCAAGGCCAGAGTATCTAAAGCCAAACGTACTTCGGCATGTAGTCCGGATTGAAGGCTCATGGTTAAGGCATGGACGTCGATGGTACCAATTTCAGTCAATGGTGGAAAATCTGGCTTTAGTTTCAACAAGGAAGTCCCTTCACCACGGAGAACCTCCAAATCGAGGGCGCCCCCATTTTCATCAGGAATCCGCGAAAAGACCTTCAACTTCTCAGGAAGGACTACGTTCATTAGCTCATCTTGATTTTGCTCATCTAATGCCGGCACCATGTTAGGATGAGGTGATGCCAATGATATACTGCCAGGCTTGGGTATTGAGGCTGGAGACGGTATTGGATAGATGCCGGTATTCTGCGGCGGGGTGGCCTCGACACTCCTCGAGAGACTGTTCCGAGCATGGCTTTGAGATCCTAAAGGATGTACTGGCGGGGCTTGTGGAGTTGAGAAACCATTCATGACAGGTTGTTGAGGATGATGTAGAGGTGTCATTTGCTTCATGGGGGTAGTTTGTTGCTGCTGGAGATGCTGCTGTTGGGCGATCTGCTGTTGCATGTAATGTGATGCTTGCATAGAGTTTGATGGAGGCATTTGTTTAGTGGGCGACATTTGGGGTACGCTGATAGCACCACCCTGCTTCATTGCGGCTGCTCTCTGCCTTTGCATATTGGATTGAAAAGCCTCCTCGAACGCAAGAAGATTTCTCTCATATAGAGCCTTGAGTTGTGGAGGCACGTTTTGATATCTCAAAGGATGTATTTGAATGGCTTGCGCAATTTGTCCCCATGCATTTTGGGCCGTCACATTTCTGTATCCTCCATATTTGGTAACTGCCACATACAAAACATAAATATTGATATGTCTATCACCTACAAATGGATTCGTCTCTAAAGGCAGACCCTTTGACTGCATGAAAGCAGCCAAGCTTTTGAGAAAATTGTTCTGATTTTGATTTTGGGCCAACCAAGCTTGCTGAGGTCGCATGCCAGCAAATTGGCCGTTTGGTGCTTGCATCATCTGCCCTTGAGACAATGGATTTACACCGGGCGACATGTTCTGTCGTTGCGCAGCATGTAGATTGCTCTGTTGTTGATGTTGATGCTGTTGCTGTTGTTGTTGCTGCTGCTGCTGAAGTGATTGTTGCAGTCGCATCTGATACATTTGCCTGGTTTGGTCCAAAGAAGTGTTCTTTTGTTGCGGTTGGTGATTCGGTGGTTGGGCCTGTTGATTATACATTTGAGGTTGTGACATCGTGGGTGGCATTTGTGGCGTCGACATCGCACTTTGCGGTGGTGCCGAAGTTCGTCCTGGTGGGGGAGTAAAATTTTGACCATAGACAGGTGCATAGGGAGTGTTCTGGGAAAATGTACTACTTTGTGGTGTCTCGACTCGGCTTCCATGATCAGATTGTGAAGGCGAGAATGGATGAGGAGAAGCTGTAGCAACTCGTTGTGGTACACCGCCAGGACGTAGCTGATTAGCCATGATTGGAGACGGGCTAGCATTACTCGATCCATTTTGTAGATGCGAATATGGTGTCTGTTGAGGCGCATGTTGTGGGGGGACATTATTAGGTGAAAAATTGGGATAGGCAGCTTGTTGTGGAGTTTGTGAGCGAGATCCAGGTAGCATGCCAGAAGCTTGCCTGGGTGATGTACCTAGACTGTCTTCCCTTGGCCTTGGTCTCTTTGATGGAATAACAGGATTGGTTTGATACACGGGGTTATTGAAGGCTGGCGACCCATTGCGCATTCCACCATTTTGCATTCTTTGTTGTAATTGTTGATTCTGGAATTGATTGGGATCAAAGGATGATGAAGTGGGCATAAAACCCGATGGGTCCATCATGTTTCCTCCGGTATTCGATTCGTTCATATGATTGAAGCCTGCGCCATTGTGATTTTGGACGGCAGCGTCGTTCATCCAGGAGCTCATGTCTGTGGATGATAGTAGTGGCAACCCATCTGCAGATGCGCACAAGTGTTAGTTATCATCAAAGTTAAGTTTGAATCCATTGAAATCCAGTAGGATAAAGGCGCAGATGCAGAAATAAAAGATAGAATCTAGCGCGATGAAGTCGCGACGCGCTGATGGGTCAAATGAAGCAAAGGGGGAAACAATTGCTTCATCACCTTTATTATCAACAGCATCCACGATATTCAATCAACATGCGCATCAATAACTACAATATGTCTCGTGACATCTTTCTAACATAAGGATAGGAATGAGAGGAATGAAAGGTAAGGTCTTACCTATCGACGCGCGCTGTTGAGGTCCCAAATTGTTTTGACAGTCTCGGAGTCTCTCTTCACCTGAATTGTACGCTAACGTAAGATTAGGATTAGTGACTAAAAAAGTAACGCCCCAAAATAACCACGCTTCGTTCGTTCAATCAGAACAGCGGAACAGAGCGTCAATTGAACGAAGATCAAAGGGGAAAAAGACTTTCCCAGAATTTAAGAAATTATTAACTTACCAACCAATGACGAGATAATGAAAATGGACGAGTTATTATAATAAGAGTTATAATAAAAAAAGAATTTGTTATTTTCTAGAACAAAATATGTTGTGTCAGTCAATTATCCATGGTAATTGGAAGATCCAGAATGGTCGAATTGGTGGGTGCGTGGGTGGAATATGAATGTGAGTATGAGAATGAATATGTATTTGTGTTGATTTGATTGACGATTGATGATTGATGCGATGAATAGATAGGTATTGTGTTCCAAAGTAAATGATTGCAACATAACATTGGAGGAGAGTGAAAGCGTGACCAATTATGAGTGTAAGGATTCAAGGTCACGTTTGTGTTGGTTGGAGGTGGAGGTAGGTAGGTCGGTAGGTAGGTAGCTTGAGTAATAATAAGGTACGGTGGTGGTAAATTTGAGGGAGAGTTGCGAATGTGCGGTAGTCCGGTAAGGAAAGGTAAGGTGAGGAGAGAAAAGGTAAGGCAGCGACGAAGCGGTAAGAAGCCAACCCGTACAACTTCTCCGGATTTGTACGGATAAGATACATGGGAAGATAAAAAGATAATTGAAAAGATCGGAACATACCCGTCTGAATACACGGCTCCAAAAATAAGGTCGAATTAGAATAGGTTCGGACAGAGAATGGGGGTTTGGATCCGACGGTTGGCAAAATAATGCTGTATCGTAAAAATAAAAAATAAGAATCAATGTGAGAATGCTTGCTGTAACACGTTGGTTGAATCAACTGGTGGACCGAATAAGCAACCCAAAGATAATTGAAATGCCTAGACAGCTTGGAATGATACTCTAAAATGAGAATTTGAACTAATGAGAAGTCTTCCGGGGGAGGGTTGCGTTGTTGAGTAATAAGGAGATTGTCGGATGAATGTCGCGGCGTTCACCTGTTTCTTGCTGATGGATGGATGGATGCTGTATGAAATCGTTTCGTTTTCCTTTCCTTTCCTCGGTCGTCGCTCCATATTTTTTTTTTAGAGAAAAAGAGAAAAAGGCTAACGATTGTTAAGCCAATCATATCTTGATATCCTTGGCTCAACTCAATTGGTAACCCTTCCATCCGAAAAGATCATTTTATCATCTTCAATGAATTCGAATTGGAATTCGAATCACATCAAAAACGTACAGAATGATCCTTCATCAAGACCTAGGTTATCCTTATTACTGTTAATATCTTCGCAATGTCCTAAAGATTCCTTGGTTAATGAAATTGGGTGAGTAAGTATAGTAAAAATGAGCGATAGTATGTGTGTTGGACTAGTATGATTGGTTCCCGGTCGCGCCTGTTCCTGATGCGGTGTGAAATTCCTGGTCGCTTTAACCTGACGGATTTGTACCATAAGAAAATCTGTGACATGAAGGGAAAAAAACTTGACATTTCCAAGATGAAGAAAGTGAAGAAAAGGTTGCAGAAATGAAGGGCAATGTTCCATGATATAGAAATGATTTCATAGTCATTTGATGTTGTGAATCCAGTTCTTCCAATTTGTTGTATTTGGAAAATGGAAGGCCGCCCTGTGTTTTTCTTGACAAGGTTTATGATAGTGTGAGGAAGGAGGATACAAGACGGAGAAATTGAATCAATTCCCAATAATGACTCGGAACAGGAAAGAAAACGAAGAAGAAAAGACAGATGGAATAGAAGATAGAATCATGATACCAGGGAGAGAATAGTAAGTAGGATGAGAGAAAAAAAAACAGGAATAGAAGAAAAAGAGGGGGAATGGAGTTTTATTTAATTGTTCAAAGGTGCAGGGCCAATTTGGAAATCACGTTTCCCACCGGGATATAAGCTTTTGGCGTATAATTCATTGCCTTACCTGACGATCCAGAAAAGATCAGATTGATAGGTTACAAATGCCGTCTCTGAAGGATATGCTGGTATGGTACTCGTTCCTTCTTTTACTTCTCTAGACCCATTTCAATTCTCCTCACATCATGGAGATACTAACCATATCACACACACAAACACACAGACCAATGATACCCTTCCAGATTATGCCTCTTGGGTTTGGGATGAGATGGGTGAGAAATGGGATTGGTAATTTTACCAGTAGACAGGTGGGCATATGATATTTAGATCTTTCCTCCGTGAGGTGCCAATATCGTCTTGGAACCTCGTTTCTTTGACTCGTTATTTCCCGGGGAATTCGTTTGACAATTCCTGTGTGTTTCTTTATGATATGTTTGTGGTATGTTTGTGGCTTCGATTGACATCCACTAATGAGAATAGGTGAAAGGGAACCAAAAGATTAGACGGGAAAATCTATACTGTACTCAGGTCGATCAATGCATCTAGGTTCTTTTTTAATGTCATCTAAATACCTAGTAAGTTTATAGAGCATTGCTATCATTGCCTTGACTGATAGCTCCTTGGTACGCTATTCTTCCTCACAACCATATTGATTCATTGAAAATTAATGAGACCAATGAAATGCTACGCGTGGGAAAATGAAGGGAGGCTATCGTGTATGATATTTTGTGGTGATAACTGCGTATCATGATTCCTGCATCTGAGACTATTTATCCTGCAGGTAATGTGCCGTGAAATTGCAACTTCCTCCGTGTTTTCTTCATATTCATTAGATATCTGCCTCGGAGCCGGCCATCCGAATCCGTCGTTGGTGATTGTGGAGACTCAATATCTCGTTGAAGGTTGCTTGGTGGAAGCACGAAAGCTTTGTGGAAGGATAGATGCTTTTGACGGAATGGCGTTCATGTTGCTAGGGTTTATTTGAGAAGAGTGCCTCAATGGTCTATCAAGCATGCATAAGACAGGGTCTAATGCCTTTAAAAGCCCAGAACAGTATGGATGGATGGATAAATGTCCGTTAAATCACACATTAATGAATGACCAGGTGAGGAACGAGAACAAACGTCTAGTGGCACCATGGAAAAGGAAAAGATGTCTCTTGTATAATCTACGAGGTGAATATTATTGAGTTAACTCTCATTCTCATGTGACTAAACATTCCCCTTCTCAGGATCTGAATAAGTGCCTGCTAGATACCTCGTAACATTGCTTACCTAGTGTTTACCTACATTTTAGACACTTTCGTAGGTGGTATTAAAAGGGAGTGCAGATGGTGTAACTGGGGCACAACATAAAAATGGATTAGCTTTTGATTTTAGTTTCGGCAGGCACGAGGCTTCTTGGTCGTCATTTCTTTCGCTTAAGGAAGTTTGGGAAACGCCGAGAAGGTTTTAATCCTTGTTGCTCCATTCAAATAAATATATGGAGGCATTGGAGGCGTTGGAGCTTGGAAAGCTTTGGTGATATTATTTCCATGGACCCATCAAATCATCCATTAGCTTATCTACTTCGTGCTAGGGAAATTCATAAACATACAAGGTTTCAAATATCCATTGTGTTTACCATTAATAAAACACAAACACACGGTACATACTGTACAAGATGGTCAAGAGAAAGGCCAAAGATGTCGGAGATGAAGTTCATATAGAACCTCGGAGATCAAGTCGACAAAAAGTAAACAATACTGAGAGCTTGAAAGAAAAGGCTACAACTTCATCAACTTCGTATTCCTCGGCACCGAATACCAAGAAGGAGATCAAAAAGGAGACGGCAAATAGAGATTTTCAAAAAGAAGCAAATGTTAATGGAGAAGTTACTGCACCAAAAACGACTGTTGTGGGTTGATTATTTCCCTTATTTTCAATGTTCTCATGCTCTAGTCTCCCATGAATTATATACCGACCTAGCATTTACTGCTTCATATCTTGATTCACGAGGACCCTTTTGGACAAGCACGTGCTCTTCACAAATCATGCTACATACTGGTAGTAATTTTATCTCATACTCTTCCATCATTTTGACAATTTCATTTTCTATCTTTGCGTTTTCGAGTTTAATTTCTGGTCCATTTTTAGAGTTCTACCAAATCCACAAAATCTACTACAACAGAAATCCTCTCGGCCGAATCCTCATCAACTCGTCAATATTGGCTAATGAAAGCTGAACCTGAATCACGTATCGAGAAAGGTCATGATATTAAATTCTCCATCGATGATTTGGCAGCCAAAACTGAACCAGAGCCTTGGGATGGTATGTTATTCCTTACACATGTATTGCATGTCAACATTAATACTAACGTTTTGAAAGGAATACGAGCATATCCAGGTGTGTCACCTTGCCCCTCTGTTTTACAATACCATCACTTACACATAAATTAGCACGCAACAATCTTCGTGCGATGAAAAAGGGAGATTTGGCCTTCTTTTATCATTCATCATGCAAAGTTCCTGCAATTGTTGGAATCATGGAGATCGTTGAAGAACATTCTCCGGATCGTAATGAATCCCCATCAATCATATACTTTCAATTACCATACTAATGAGAAGAATAGTCTCAGCGCATGATCCTAAGGCTCCGTACTACGATCCTAAATCGTCACCGGATGATCCCAAGTGGAGTGTCGTACACGTCGAATTTCGCCAGAAACTAAAAACACCTATCACGCTCAAGGAAATCAAAGCTTGGTTTGAAGAAAAGGGAAATGCATTGAATAATATGCAAATGTTGAAGCTGGCACGATTGAGTGTAAGCAAAGTAAGTAGTGATGAGTGGAGATTCCTGGTAGGTGAAATGGAGAAGAATGGGGATGTGATTAAGGAATAGAATTCTCGAGGCACGATGAGAATGTGATATTTTAGGGATACTAAAATCTTCTTGAGATGGATTAACGATGGATACTCACAATTGCACAATAATTAATACGAATCAATAATACTTCAAACACAGAATTAAAAAATCAAGGGAAAATAGTGCAAGTCTCACTGAAAACCAATCAGATTATACCATACATACAAAGTCGCATGCTCAACATTCTACAATACACAGTTCAGTTCACTACAAATCTATCATCCCCAAAACCTATTGTGCTTTATTTCCAACATCGATCTTCCCTTATACCTTTCTCCCCTAGCCCTGTTTGCCTGTCATTATATTTTCCTCTCCTTTCTCATATTCCTCTTCAATTTCATACAAGATACATCCTCATTCCTACCACCTATCGCGCTCTTAAGTCTCTACATTTAGATCAACTTGTTTTTGATGTTTTATTGTGAATATTGGAATAGAGAGGTTGTTTGTGGGTAGTATCTAAATGTTTGAATGATGTATCGAATTGCTGTGTTAAAATTAGATTGGATGGGATGATAATCGTTGTTATCTGTAGGGATTTTCTTGGTATATTATTTATCTGTTTATATGATAGGCTGCTCTTGTTTCTTTCCTTCCTCTCCTTTCATCTCCATTAGGTTGGTAGCGCTTCATGAGTTGATAGGCAGTGAAGGGACACTTGATTTTGAGTTGTTTGATTCTCTCTCTCTCCCCCCCTAGTATTTCGTAGGGCTAATCAAGCTTTTTCAAAATCACCATGATGAATTAAATTAGTCTTCTTCGCGCTTGCTTCTATATACGGGTAAGGTTTATCTAGCTATATAGCTAGTATTTGTGAAAGGATACTGTTTCTATACAAAAAGAAAAGAAGGAAAGCAGGAAGAGAAATAAAAAGAGAAGAGGGTGGTGGTGTTATGTAAGTCTCTACGCTATATAGCTTTTAGTGTGGATAGATTTGGGTTTGGTTGCGTTGAGTTGAGATGCGAGATGGGATGTGTGAGATTTTGAAGATATGGGTACAGTAGAGGGAAGGGTGATGCACTGTAAAGTCTCAGTGCGCTTAGCGCAGCTGGCTTAGCATTATTTATTATGATTTTTGATTTCTGAGACTGATAATTGCATTGATAGTTTGAATTAGGCGAGAAATGAATGCGTTGGAGGAGTAGAGAATTGAAGTCTTAGATGTGGCTTCAATAGGTAGGGGCGCTAATTTTCTAGCCAGCTCGTGTGCAAGTAAGATTGTTGCATTTACAAACTTGATCTTTTCATGAATAGCATCATTCCTATATAGCTATGTAATATGTGCAGCAATCCTTAATCCCTCCTTCAATTTATGATGAATAATTTTCTCTAATCTCACTGTCCAACCTTGTGCTAAATATCCAAACAACTTCCTCTTCTAATTAAACAGCATTAATCAACTGGAAACATAGTTCAATGGTAGAATACTCGTCTTTAAGTGTGGACGGACTGCATGTGAAGCACCTCTGAGTGCTTTCGTGGTTCGGACCTACCGTGAGCATGTGTGATGGGAGTTCGAGTCTCTCTGTTTCTAATAATGAATTTATTTTAGGGGTAGACTGTAGAGAAGAGTGGAGCTGGACACTCGAAAGTGACTTGTGCAACAAAGGTTTGTTGTTCGAGAATGAATCTCAACTTGCTTCTCATTCCATCGTAGCAAAATAACAAATTCAATAGGAAGGGAGAAAGTATTGTTCGCGGTCAAACTAAGAGTATGAGCCAGTTTGTGAATCTTTGACTAAGTGATATGTTTGCTCCGTGAACAGAACCATCTACCTAGCTCATTCAAATACATACATCCCACTACATTTCAAATCAATCTAGATAGACCTCAAATGAAAGGGGAAATATAGTATTCCGGAATAACCATTTTGGGAATGATCGTGATCAAGTTATGCTAATGGCATCCACATAAGGATTTGTGATTGGATGATGGATTTATTTTCATTTTCATAGCCAAGTTCTCATTATTGTTTGATGAGATGACCTGTGGAAGCAATAACTATGACACGAACTTATAACATGCATCTACAACACTTGACGGTTGATGTAAGCTGCTAGCCTGTCAGTGTAGCTAATTTACTACCCGAGAGACCCTTTAATATAAGCGATCTATCAACAAAGGACACCAATCAAGTTAGGAATGCAAAGCATCCATGAAAGTAGCGAGAACAGCAGAGGGGGAAGATTAGCAGAAAGACACTAGTTGAGAGAAGAACGAATGAACAGAGCGCCAAAGGGAGCAATGAAATTGGACGCAAGTGGAGTGCCTTCAGAAATAATAAGAATCCAAATACACTGGTATTTTCACCGTATTTTCATATACAGTTGCCGAACTAATGGCCCAAACATATACATTCTCATAGCAGTTGAAGAAATGGAGATACAACCATCTACGAAGACAGCTTAGGATAATATATAGTAGATTGCCCTGCACCATAGAACCACAATGTATACGATACATAAGACTTTCAAAGTATTTGCTGCGTTTATTCCAGTTTGATTTGAGAGTCTCATTATATCAATGCCTTTAGTCATTTAGTACCACGGTCCTGGGCAAGGTAATATAATTGACGTTGTGAATTCAACCCCGGATCGGAGATTTGATGCATTACCGACTTTATCATGATTATGTAATTGATGTGATTGGGTGGGTCCGCAAGGCTGCAGCAACCGCTGAAAACTAGGGAAGAAGGCTACATCTGGATTCACTGTACAAGTGATATTGCTTTGGTTTACTTACTTTAGATCTTCGGTATCAAATCCTCTCTCTACTGTACAATATTCTCGAATGAACGCAGCACACGAGGATTTCATTCAATACCGACTTCCTGTACCTTCTTTAATTACGCTGACACAAAACTCTCACTTTTCTATTGATTGTAATTCTCATAAACTTCACTTAAGCGTTTGCGAAGCAATTCGATAAAGCTCTTTGAACATCTAACTCTCACATAAATTTAGGTTCGACCACATAATTCGAGACTCTTTCTATAAAGACAGGTATCTTTGGGAAATAAATTCCAAGAATCTGCAAAGTTTTTCTTGACTTCTAGCTTCCCCCATACAGTAATAGGTCACCATGAACGGGTCTACTAATGGGCATAACACAACTACCAACGAGGTACCAGCTTCTCATGCCAATGGAAATACGGCATTATTGTCACAAATCCACGAAGCCTTGAAACTTGTCCATGCTCCATATTCGTCCAACCAGTCTCGCCAACAAGCCTCGAGTTTCCTAGAGAATATCAAAGCCGAAGACGAAGCTCCTTATCATGGGTTTACCCTAGCATCTGATAAATCGCAAGAACCAGTCGTACGTCACTATGCACTGTCTCTTTTGGAGCATGCGATAAAACATAAATGGGCAGCATATTCGGAAGGGCAAGCAAGTGCGCTGCGGCAATGGGTCATTCGACTCTCGGAGAATTTGGCGCAAGAGGACCCCTCATATCTGCGAAACAAGACAGCACAACTTTGGGTAGAGATTGCGAAGAGGAGCTGGGGATCAGAGTGGATTGATATGGATAAGCTTCTCGTGGGTCTATGGGAGCTTCCAGGTACTGTGGTTTATAAGGAATTTGTTCTGTTTGTTCTCGAAACCCTCTCCGATGAGGTCTTCAACGGCGAAGACGCTGTCACAGTCTTACGCGAGGGTGCTCTGAGCAAAGCTTGTGTCGAAATCTTCACACCTGCAGTTGTACTATCAGAAGCATTCCCAAATCGACAGCTAGGTACCGTTTTGAGACATGGAGAAGAAGGTTGGCTTGTAAGAATTGGTGGATTGCTAGGCCAGTGCCTTCAACTGGACATTTCGAGTCCCCAGTATCAGAGCTGTGCAGTGAAGATACTGGCTGTTTATAAATCCGTGGTACCTTGGACCGTACCAAAAGCCATCTCCAGTGCTCAATGCGTGCAATATATGTGCAAATGTCTCGCTGCGCCCAGTACACCCGTGCAACTGGTAAGTTTAATACAGTACCTGTGAAACTAGCCTTTAGAACTGATATCCTTTGTAGGCGTCTGTTCAAGCTCTATTTGCACTTTATTCTCGTGTGCATTTTTCGGATGAAGAATTCTTAGAGCTTGTATGCCCGATGTATACCAGCGAAGTGGTTGGTTTACTACGGAATCTATTCCAATGGTCTGTGGTAGACCCAAACGACATTGACGATGAAAAGTATCTATTTGCTAAAAAGTTTTCTGAGGTTTGACACACTTTTGACAATCAACCCGTTCATACTGACCTCATGTAGATGATGTCAAATCTCGGAGTCTTCATAGAATCTAAAATTTCAGCTATACCCGAATCTTGCGATCTTTCTAACCTCTTGAATCTTTTTCTTGCTATTGCTCAAAGTCAAAGCCTTGTCGTTTCGATACCCATTATTCTTACCTGGACAAAATTACTTCGCTCGCCAATCATTGGAGGGTCTTCTTTTATAACACCTTTAATTGCACCTCTTCTAGAACTTTCTAGTTCACGCCTCATTCGATATGAGAACATGCCAGATGACTGCGAAGATCCAGAGTACCTATTTCTACAGGAAGATATCGATACACAGCCTGAAAGACATGCATTTCTCGGAAATTATCGACGATACTGCTCTCAAATCATAGAGCTTGTCGTTCGGCAAAAGCAATCAGAGGCCATCTATCATATATTAAGCCAAGTGGATAACTCTTTGCAGCACCTTTATGATGGATGCCCCCCCCTTTCTGGTAATTTGCCTCCTCCCGCCCACCCCGATTTTAAATCGCAATTAATTGACCCAATCTTAGTGGAAAACTATTCCAAAACCTCGATAGCAGTACTACGAGTTGATAAGAATTTCACCGTAATAGAAGCAGCACTCAAGGGATATATGAAATGGAGAGCAGGCCATGGCTCTGATCCTCAACGAGATGTAATTATACGTACAGCAAGATTGACACATCCAACTGACTATCGGCAGGAACAAGAGCGCACAAGTATAGAAGATAATCTAGAAACTTGGTGTCAACGATTGCTGGAGCTCAAGTTTGAGGTTTGTTGAAGTCACACTTTTCTTGGTCTTATCTAACCTCGTCACTAGGATCCAATCATCCAAAAGAGAATTATACAACTTGCCGTCGCCTTTTCAACCACTGCTTTAGATAAGAAAGTGGGCTTCATGCTAAAAGTGCTAGAACACATTTTGATGACACAGCCCATGGAGTATCCAAACGCCTCAGTTTATACGGAAGCTGTAAAAGAGCTACAAGCAGAGTCTGCTTATGAGTTGCAAAGACTAGCCGGGAAAATGCCTGATCAACTATTAGTAAGTTTCTTCAAATTATTTAAGATGTGTTTACTGATTGAAGCTCGCAGGACGTCTATGATCAACTCCAAGCAAAGGTCGATGAAATTATTTCTACCAGAAATCTCGATAAGAAGCGCCAGACATCTTATCAAACTTTCTTATTCACAATCATGTACGTTTTTTCTCACAACCAAATCTGAGATATCGTACTAATTTTGGCAGCCACCGTAACTCTAAAATTGACCCAGAGATTCGTTTACAAAAGCTACAAGGATTTTTAACACCTGTGCAAGCAAGTTGGCAAGATTCAGAAATGAATCACGCAGTCGAAGGGTTCTCTGGGTTCTGCGACCTACTTGGGTTGAACCGCGTAAGAGACTTTCTTGTCACAAGGCGAGTTCATGAGATACAGGATTGGTCGACTTATCAGCTTGACTCAGAAGCTCAATCGATACAGAAAGATATGGAAGAAAGATTAAAGGTATACTCAATACTTTTGAACGCATGGAATTATTACTAATTTGAGTGCAGGCATTGCCATTGAGAACTACAAAATCATTTCTAGGCTGTTCAACCGAGAAGCTTGAGAAAGAGGACCCTGCGTATAAAGTTTCCTGCACCATATGGCGAGATGCATTGCCAATCATATTGCCAACCCTTCTAAGATACTTAAGGTAAGGGTGGAACTACTTATTTTCGGATCTTCTTACTAATTTTGACAGTCATGCACATGCGTTTCATAATCCTGCGAATTGGAATGAACTTCCCCCAGAGATGGCACCAATTGTTAGTCGAATTCTGACGGACCGCTTCTGGCAATCTGGAATTTCGGTTGGAAGTAAAGATGACTTCTATGCTAGGGTTACTGGTACCAAATCTACCATGGAAGGTCTTGCATCGTCTATACGAGGCTCAATTCGTACTGTTAGAGAGTCTTGTTACTCGATACTTTATTCTATGAGTCGTTTGGATGTTGATTTCTATGGCTTTAGCGAGCTTCCTGGACCGCTCGCAAATGCTTTATTCGCAGATGCCCATTGCTTGTCTTCACATCAACTTATTGCTTTGTTGAATGTTGTGCGACTCATGGTGGATGATTGTCCAGTCGAAGTCCGATCTCATTTTGTGCCTCCTATATTGGCTTCCTGCTTCGCTCAAATGGACGCTAAATGTAGTTCCGAATGGGAGAGATTATCTCATAAGGAAGTGGTCCCTGCAGATGGAGACACTTTGACCGAGGAGATGAAGGAAGAGAGCATCCTTCGACAGTTGACACATACATCTGTCATGATGATTGCTGGATTCCTCGATCCAGCACGACCAAGTAAATTACCAAAGACCTTTACATATGTTACTAAGACTAACCCTTTGCTAGATATCGGAAGCACACCCGCACCGAGGTCAGCCAAAGAAGCTTCAACATTCATTCAAAGTCAAGCGAATTCATATCCAAGCATGAGAAAGTTTTGCTTGACATCACAAGCCATTCTAGAATCCCTTCTACTTTTCTTAACACACGCAATTCGCATGAGAGATACCCGTTGTTGTGGGGTTGTCCTCCGTGTTTTCCGATCCATTATTCCCGAATTTTCCTCAGGCAACGATTCTCCTCTCGCTTCATCAATCAGAGAGTTCATCAGCACCGAAGTACTAAAAGCTGCCATTTCGTCACTGAATGAACCATATTTCGTAGAACTACAAAAAGATCTCGCTTCTCTTATCGCATCGATTCTAGCTCACTATGCACCCGTTACAGATACCCCCAAACAAATCCTCCTCAGTTTACCTGGTATTCAAGAAAAAGCAGTAAATAAATGTATCGAGGCATTGACAGTACAGGGTGTTCAACAGAGAACTCAGCGGGCGTTGATATTGGATTTGTTAAAGGATTTGAAGGGAGTTAGTATTAGTGAACAGGGAAGGATCTCGAAGAGTGCAAGTGTGGTGAGGAAGGAGAGGAGTAAAATGCAAGAGGCTTTTATGAGGGGACCGGTTGAGGATAATAGGAAGGTTAAGAGTGAGATTGATGATTTGGAGGGGGTGGCGGGACTTTTTGATAATTAGATGATTGGTGACGGGGGGATGGATGGATGGAAAAGAAAGGAAAGGAAAAGAAAAGGAAAAGAAAAGGAAGAAAAGGGAAGGGCAGTGTTGGAGAGAGAAAAGGAGATAATGATAGAATGGAAAGGAATGGAAAGGAATGGGGGAATAGAGGTCTGCTGAGAATATACAAGTTACAAAAGATGAATTAGTAAAGTGCGTCGTGGATAGGGGTTAGGGTTGGCGATGGGGATAGAGTGCGCGGGCTCATTGATGGGTTTAGTGAGTGGGTTATTAGGTATAGCTACAGATACAGCTACAGCTATGATACCTACCCACCCATCTATCTACATAATACTTTGCGTAGATAGATAGACAGACAGATAGGCATATCTCAGAACCCATACTGGGTATTCATCTATCTAGGTACTCGTAGTGTGTTTCACAAATAGCATATTGGTATTTATCTAACTGTCTATCTATCTAACTATCTACCTAGGTGATTCTACATACAGCGTATTGGATTTGTGGCGAGGTTGTCTGTTTGTCTGTTCATTTGTTTGTGAGCTTCATGAGCTTCATGAGCTTCGTGAGCTTTATAGAATTTGCACTCTGAATTTGAATTTCAATAAGCATACTTGTGTACATACTTGCATGCATGCACGATGGATAATCTTACCACAAAGAGTCGGTTCCTATTATCAACGAGGGAATATTGGATGGATTGCGAGATTGTGGATTGTATGTATGTATGTATGTATGTATGAGGGATATAGGAGGGATGTATGAATTTCAGCTAAAGGTGGAAGGCTGAGATGAGAGACAAAGCTAAAGGGTTAGGGTTAGGGTGAAAGAAGACAGAAAAAGTAAGTTTTTACTTAACGCCGTGGTCGGAGATATGTATCGTCTCGTCGTATCGTATGGAGATAGACGATGGGCGATGGAGATGGTGATGGAAGTATATGCAAGTGTTCGGATTTAAGACAGGGGTGAGAGAAGGGTGAGAGGGGAATTTCTTGGTAGTTGTGATTGTGATTGGAGGTTAGAGGAGAAGGTTGGGGGGACTTGGATGGAGAGAGTGAGAAGGGATGGATGGATTGGGAAATGTTTGCGAATGGATAGATGGGTGGATGGGGATGATGGGTTGAGTTGGGTGATTGGTTTGGAGATGGGGATGGAGATGGGGATTGACGGTAGGGAGGTAGATGGGCGGTTCTGTTACCTGTAGGAATGGTAATTTCGATCTCGCATATGCAGTGTGGTAGAGTACAGGACGTAGCACTAGCTATATGCAAATGTACGGGAATGGAATGGATGCGGCGGCATGTAAGTGGTGCAGAAAAGGAGTTTGATTGAGGGTCAAGAAACGGGAATGTCATGATGTGGATGATTTTGGGTTGATGTGTGGTTGATGTCATCTTGGATGCGTCAATAATGTATATATGGTTTATGTATGGTGTGGTAGGTATCCGGGTACTGGGGTCTTGTTATACCTTGTTTTTCTTTAGAGGGAACGTGATGGAGGGAGGGGATAGAGATGGAGAGGGCGTTGAGATGGGGTGAGACGAGATGAGACGAAACGGATTGGATTGAGGTAGGGGAAAACGAGGAGGTGAGTTCACTGGTGGAGAAGAAATAAGGGCTGCTGGGGGAGAATGTGTGTATGCTCAATTGACAGATCTGGTAAACGATCTAAATCGGACATAATCCTTGGCCAATTTGTCCGTCAGGTCGTCAATCCTTCCAGCATATGGTGCGTGCATGCAAAGCAGTCCCGATAAGGTTATTGGTAAGCATGCCTTTGGATTAGGTTACCGTTTTAAGAGTAATTGAGCAGATCGAGTGCGTATACCTTTGTGCATAGAAAGGATGAGGAGGAGCTGAAACTAGCGTTTTCATTTCCAGAAGCTGATGATAATCCCCTGACCTGACGATATGCATTGTCGTGCAGAGCTTCTAGAGACTTCTCTCGCCGTCAAAAGAATAAGAAATATGCTCTACTAATAGCATATATCGTCTAGTTGAATCAGCCGTTAGCACAAAATGTCTTATATATCAAACAAAGCAAATTCCAAACCCACGCCTCATCCTTCCAAGACGATTCCGGAGGCCCGGAGAGATGAAATCTCAGGGTTCGTCTACATTCGGCAAAAATGGTCCAGTGAGATCTTGTTTGCACAATTGAACTGGGAAATATTAGGCGTTAGTTTGAAACCCCAGTCGTTCTGTATATTTTATCCTTGAGGGGGATGTTGCGCTTGGGTCGCGTTCTGGTGGGGTAGGTGGATGGGTTTGGGAGAATGTACGTAGACCTTGAGATACCTAGGAAGCATTATTTGATTTGATTTGAGTCATTTGACAGATGCGTGTGGATCTGGATGTTATGTGCTTTTTCGACGAGGCAAAGAGATGGAGAAGGACACAAGGAGATTGTGGTTGTGAAGAATGGGATTGGTAGATGTGTGTATTTTATTTAACAATAGGTATAGTTGCTAGCATGCATCGATCGAAATAACCTTGTTAGTAAAGAGACTTGGGTTTGATCTTGGGAAATCGGGAATGAAGGGGAGATGGAAAGAGGTTCCGGGCTAATCAATGAATGAATGAATGAATGGTAAGGTAGAGCGGCTCGGGATCGTGCAGAACGGGAAATCTAAATGGAAATCTGAGATTGGAGATTGAAGGTGGTATGGCATGCCAGGATAGATTAGGTTTGCAGATGGTGTGGTGCCAACGTGTATTGTGAATGTATTTGTAGTACCGGTATACATTTGCTTGATCTGGCGAAGAGCGGAAATGAATGTCTGAATTTGTTTTCCGACTTCGGGATATACTTTGTAAGCCGTTTTGTGGTCAAATTGGATCACAAATCGAGGTAATGAATGTAGCCTTATTATTATAGTGGATTTTGATTCAATGCCGATGACTTGGAATGACTTGCGGTAGATGCCGTTATTACGGGACCGTTATTCCACTTATCGTTCGATGTCTCGAGGTGTCAAGCTATGGAAATGTCTGACTACCAAGTACTTTTATATACTTACTATATGTAGCAATTGATAGACATATCTAGATACACACATACTGTCATATACATATGTTCACACTCACTTATACCCATATATCTCCAGATCGTATGATTCAAAGTTCAATATATTTCCATGACTTCTTACGACATTGCCGGACCCTTTTCCGAGATCTCCCAAGAAAAGCTGCCAAAGGGACTCTGTAGATCTCTCGCGGCAGTATAACCTGATCTACTTCATTTGTAGAGATACCCATGTAGAAGGTCCAATAATGAATGACCCATACAGTATATTAGTTGCACATACATACCTGCACACAGCTGCACATGCTATGTATGCATTTCCATGCATCTAATCCAAGAACCATCACCGCGAACACAACAAACAATAACAGTTTTGATGGTCGATCTTTCTTATACTATCTAGGTACTCGAGTAAGTATTATTTAGTTTGAGACTCCCCGGATACTGAATGCATATATACATATATATACACATATCTAGCATTTGAACTTTCACATTCGCACGGTTAGATAGGTGAGATACCTCATAAAAAAAATCAACGGTGAGACTGTCTTTGACTGTTAACCGTCGCACGATAAGATAGTTCTTTGGAACTTTGCTTCATAATACGCCCAAGTAATCATAGCATTGATAGCAAGTCGTTTTACCGTTTTGACCAAACTACCCCTGCTTGCTCCACTGCCCCTTTACTTAATAACATTTTAAACAGTTTGTACGTCGCACATGGTAGAATTATGAGGAATCTAGGCCGGATATCTTATTTATACCAAGTATTTCTTTCGTATTTCGTATGCACTGTATGTATAATAATACAAACTCTCCCTACAATTTCCCTTATTCTCCGGGGACGGCAATACCGTTGGGGGAAAGTTGCTATCTATACCTATCGGCTCGAACCGGTAGGTAATTTCTCCAATTTCATTCAAGGATGATTGAATGAATGATTACTTATCATTGGTAAATACGTTTCTACTAGGTAAATCTTTTAGATCTATTGCCTTTTTTATATATTCATTTTTCATTTTCATTTTGATTTTCATTTTATATTCAGCTGAGAGTTTTACCAGTACTCTATCTAAGTAATCTCCCTACTCTACTCCAGTAGTACTCTTTAGTATAAAATGTTTGGATGTCCACCTTCCTTCAAGTCCCCTGCTATTCAAAACATAAAAAGAAGTCTCCCCCAAAGAGGAGTTAGGGGTGGTATTGATCGCTCAGAGGTCTATCTATCGTTCAGGGGGGACCATTGACTAAAGGAAAGAGTTTGCATCAAATATCCCTTGACATCGGCGACCAGCTGCACGATTGATTCAACTGGTAAGGAAGAAAAAAGTGGTGGTGCTTGAATGCTTGCTTGTACGCTTGCTTGCCTTTCAATGCTTTTTTCCCTCTCCCCCAGTTTTACTTGATCATCATCTTTCGATCTTCGAAACAATCTACCGGTAAATCTAGATAGTTTTGTTTTAAATACTGCCTAGTACTTGCTACTTGGTACCTTTGCTAAAACCCACTAACTAGTAACCGTGTAGGTAGGTAACGGGGATACTCTACAATTTACAAAACCGATACCGCCAGTGGCTCTCTTCCAACGACTTCAAAGCCTTGAACTTATTAAACATTTAACCATCCTAGACTGACAGATGTCAACCCATCTTGTTTCTTTTTTCATCTAAATCATATATTTCAACTCTTTTTCTCCACTGCTACCGGTATCTCTATTCCACCATCAAGTCAATTTGATTACACCTTCTATTTTACATGCTTATTCCTAGCACGCACTTTTATTCTTCATTAGCTTCTCAAACTTGTGACCGAGGTGTAATCGGAGGAATAAAGCTTGTTCTAGCTTGTCTCATCGGAGCTGTTACCGAGTTGTAACTTGATGTATGAGTTTCAGATCTAAAGCACAGCCATTTGTCAATATCGCATGGGTTTTAGAGCCTCGACCCATATATTGTTTACTGTATATTCAGATCATCTTGTTCATTTCTTCGAATTTCCTCTTTTCGAAACTTTGATTGAGAAATTGGATGATCAATTGTGAGCTGGAAGGAAACAAAGTATTCAGTTAAACCTATTGTTATATCAAGGGTTCATCTTGTCAAAGAATAAACAAAAAAGTCAAGGTATATCAAGATGGTATACTGTGGCAAGCCTTCACGGGGCTGCCAGATGTGCAGAACTCGAAGGATAAAGGTGTGGTCTTTACGTTGTCTATCAAGGAGAACTTTTGGTTTGCTAATATCATCCTCATAGTGTGATGAAACCAAACCCACTTGCAACCAGTGTCAAAAATCAAGACGACAATGTCCAGGATATAAGGATGACTTCGATCTTGTCTTCCGTAATGAGACAAAAGCTACAGAAAGACGAGCACGACGATCATCAAAGAACAAGAGGGGAAGCAATAACAACACCCAGATCGGATCAGTGAATAGAAGTGATGCAAGTCGCAAGTTTTCAATCGTCTCTAACTCAAGTTCCAACCATGCCGAAATCATGTATTCAACGACTGGAATGGATCTGGCCAAGATTGAATCCGATGGCAATGATTCTTCATCTTCAGATGCCCTAGGATTACAAGTGGCCTTCACCAGTCCTATCGAGCAACAAGCACCATGTTATTTCATGTCAAATTTCGTCATCATACCACAAAGCGGACAAATACGAGGCTCGTTTGACTGGGTATTACCATTAATCAAGACGGAAGCTTCTGACTCGGCGTTGTCACTTTCCTTCCAAGCTGTGGCCATGGCTTCTTTAGCAAATAAACCAAATGCAAGAGGAAGCAATTTGATGCATTTGGCTATTGAGAATTACGCCAAGGCGTTGAAGGTTGTTAACTTGGCGCTACAAAATCCAGTACAACAAAAAGCCGATCAGACACTAGCTTCGATTCTATTACTGGGATTCTTCGAAACCATTACTCAAGAGAAAGCGAGTATCACGGCTTGGGGATCACATATCGATGGAGCTGTACAAATAGTGAAGATGAGAGGGAAGAAACAGTTAAGGACGAAAGTTGGTGTTGCTTTATTCCAAAGTGTTCGAGGACAAATGGTATGCTAGTTGCCCCTCTTTTTAGTGGGTTCGATACTAATATGCATTTAGCTTGTCAATTGTCTATCTTCATCCAAGACTCCTATGCTAGGCGCCGACTGGTGGTGCGCTGATTCTCAGAAGGATGAAGGGGCTGCCTTTGTCAACAGATTAAACCTACAAGTAGCTGAATTGCGTGGCGATCTGAATAGAATACTAATGACACATCCCCGGTCACCGGAAACTACCGAATTAGTCACTGAGATTATGCATCGTGCTCTAGAACTAGAGCAAGAGTATCAGAGATGGGAAGAAACGCAAACAAAACAAACAGTAGCATGGGTGGATAATATTCCCGGTGGTGATATAACAAAAGCCGATGTGTGTCCTGGACGAGTTGACCTTTACCCCGATGTATTCGCCTGCTCAGCATGGAATTTCTCCCGTGTATCAAGGATATTCATCGCTGCAATAGTTATCCGTTGTGCAGCATGGACATGCTATCCCGTCGACTACCGAACCACGCCGGAATACGCACAAATGTCGAGGATGGGCCAGGAAATGATTTGTGATATCATCGCTTCTATTCCTTTTATGTTTGGGTGGCATTTAGATGCCGAGGGAAGACTGAAACCTGGAGATCCTATGAGTGGTAACGATGCTACGGATGTTAAGGCGTTAGGAGGGGTTTATGCAATTTGGCCGCTGTTATCAGTTAGTTGCAGTGATTTTACGACGGATTCGCAGAGGTTGTGGATTAAAGGACGGCTCAAATTCATTTCGGAAGTCATGGGCTTAAATCAGGCAAAGGTTGTTAGTACTGTAAGTTATTCTTTTCCTTTTGCCCTCTCATCCTACCATCTTTCCATCGCGCATGTATCACAAGCATACAAAAATCAATACTAACACACACTAGCTCCAGCTCCGTCTCCCATCTATGATCGTCCGCCGTGATAACATGAGCTATGCACCACCGAATGTGACGAACTCTGTTAGACCTTCAGGTAAACCGGCAATTATGCCCACGCTCCCCCCTTCCATTTCGGCACTCAATTTTCAACAACGAGAAGCTATGAAGAGGGAAATGTGGGAACGGGAACGAAAAGCTGCGATGGAGAAGGTGAGGGAGGAACAGCAGCAACGACAACAACATCTGGGGAGGAGCGTATTGGAGACTAGTAGTGGGAATGTAGGGGGAGGAGGAGGGGGATTGAGTGGTATCGGAGCTATGAATGGAAATGGGCTAGATAGCAATGTCATGTTTCAATACCAACAGAGTAAATATGGGTTGGGCCTGAGTGGGAATGGGGTAGGGAATGGAAACGGGATGCAGAAAACGGGAGAGATGGGTTTGAAAATTAGTAATGAGCAGGGGAAGAAATACGCGTGGTTAGAGGGGTTGGGATGGTGGGAGACGACGGTTTGATGTAGGGTTTGGGTAGAGCGAAGTTTTGGATAGGGGTGGGTTTCTTTGGCTGCTGGGTACTGTGTTTTGTAATGGTGCTGGGGTGGGAATGGGAATGGAAGGGATTTGGATTGAAATGGAATGAAGGGAAGGGGTGAATGGAGCGTATGGATTTGATTTGATTTTGATTTTGGTCACGGAAGGGAAAGGAGAGGAAAAATCCACAGGAAAGGCGTATACTGTTGTTTACTATTGTACATCTTGTACATCTCTGTCTATAACTCTATATTATAAGACAGTCAGTTAGCCAGCAAGCAAAAACTTGGGGCGGTATGGGTGCCGGTGTGGGTGTTAAGGTGCTAAGGAGTTTATGGAGTTTATGGGTTAGCGAAGGGAGGGGAGTTGTCTATTATGCAGTGTACATGATGTGGATATTATGTAAAATACATATACATTATTTTATATAGATACTCGAGACTCGAGACTCGAGAGGGATGAATAGATGGAGTATTCTGAATAAAGTAAAGTATATTAAAACCAAGGCATTCCATTCCATTACATTTCGCATCGTGATCTGTGTATAGTAAGGAGATAAGAGAATTAAGGTATGGTACTGTACTGTACTGTACTATATCGTACTGTACTCTACTGTAAGGATAGAATGACAATAATATGGAATCATAAAGATGGAGTTTGCTGATGAGGTTAGGAAAGCTGGGAGAGAGGGAGAGAGGGAGGCAAGAAATGAGTTTTGAAAGTGATAAACTATCTAGTATTTATTCAGTAGTAGTAGTGGGATAGGTTTAGGTTTAGGGTTAGGTGTATGTAGGTATAGAGATATAGATATAGATATAGATATCAGGGTGAGTAGATAGATCTGCATATTAGGCTAACACGAGGAGGATTGTGATGTTGTGATGTTGTGATATTATGTATTATAATTTTGTGTATGATGTGTGATATAGAGGTGATCTTTCCAGACTCTCTGAATCCATTTATTCAGGGTTTAGAAGTTGTTGATTAGATATCTAGGTAGGCTTCTGAATGTCGATTTGTAGTTTAGATTTTCTTGCGGAGTTTGGAGTATTATTTGACAGAGAAAACTTTACGAATGACATTGCGTTGAAGAAGCTCTATCCATATTCACCTCTCAAAGTTTACGCGAGGAGACGAGGAGGGTGTGAGATTCTGATTTCAGAATGAGTATGGGATTTGTATAGCTTTGCTATATATCTAGTATCATAAACCTTTTATGAAGAGGCTTCATGAAATTAAATCTGAGATGACATAACCTAGGCAACACTCGTACGTGTGTCGTCGTAAAACCAGTATTCGTGAACCGATGAAGAGAGCTAGATGAAATAAAATACCAGATGGGTATATGAGAATCCCAATGAAAATGAACTGAGAATGAAAATATTTGATCAACGCCCGTCTGTTCCGTAAATCCAACGTTTGCGCAATTGCATTACAAGTAATGGGGGTCTGGAACTTCAGATGACCTCTCCCCTTTCAATCCAGCCCGGCAACCGGAGTTGAAAGATGAGCGAGTACTGTAGATCTGTAATATAAAAATATCGATGAATGCCCCATCCATCGATCCTTTCCCAAGATTTCATGCTTTGCGCAGCTGAAAAGACTATTGGCTGTATTGACCTCACTTTAGAGGATACTGTCTGGTTTGATTCAGAGAGAATCCGGTAATGAGAAAATTGAAAACGAGTACGGTAATACAAAATGTGAAGAAATAGATTTGAGGTATTAGCGAGATTTGCGCCCAAGGGAGCTTAATTTATCTGCTGGATGAGGAGCGAGAATATCTGAAGGGGGAAATGGGAAATTAGTTATTTTCTGAGAGTAAGTTGTTTGGAAGGAGGACGGGAACAGCAAGAGGAGACCTGGTAGCATAAATTCCATAATTATTCCGCCCACTCTTCCCTCATCCTCTTCGGCGCATTCGGAGTAAAAGAGCAAACTTACGGTTTCCTAGATTCTACTTTCCCACCATTTCCATTATCCTTGGGACTATTCCAGCCCAATCTCGATTGATACGCAGGCCATGTACTTAAATTCCAAGCCTTGACCAAGAAGCCTTGGGTTTTATCCACATAACTTTCATTTTTCAACTCTTTCACTCCGACTTTGACGCCGTCTTTGGTGAATGAAACATTCTTGGACGCCATTTTGTCCGAGGCGGATTTCGAGACTTGTTGCGTGACGAGGTAGACTTGGTAGCCGACGAATGCGAATGCGCCGAGGATGATGAGGAAGATGAGGAGAGGGAGAAGCTTGCTGTTGGTTGGGAGCATGGTTAGCTATTGTCATGGGGGGGGTTGTAGTTCTACATGATTTGATTTGATTTGATTATTAAAGGTAGAGAATAGAGAAGAGTAGGTAGGGAGAAGATTTATTGGTGTATGCGACAAAGTTCGAAAGTTCCAAAGTTCCAAAGTTCGCACAAAGACAAAGAAATATCTGGTAACAGCTGGACATACATACCTTAAAGCAGAGCGGGGTGGTGGAGGGGCTTTTGAAGAAGATCCCCAAGCCATTGTTTTGTTGTTTGAAATGGAATAAATGGATTTATTATGGGTATAAAAATGAATCGGTCTTTGTTTTGTCTTTCAAATGGAGAATATAAATTCGAACCACAAAATTGGATGTTGGAGAAGTATACGTAGTGTAGTATATGTACTAGTAGATGATAAGTTTCAGATTGAAGGGCTGTAATAAGTTATATTGTTATTATTAATTTACGATGTTTATCCTGGTAATACGTAATACGGAATGCGCAGAGGGATTTTAGGGATTTGGGGATTGCGCAGTCATCAATTAGATAGTACCTACCTACTAGGTAGTGATTCCAAATTTAGGGGGTCATAGTGTAAGATAGACCCCCCAATACAGCCCGGATAATCACTCTTGACACACTGTAAGGCTATGCTTATTTATACCTTGCCGAGCTTGTCTTGTACTCTAACACGTGATGCTGCGGGACAAAATAATTTGGGCGAGGGCAGTTTTGGTGGGCGTATGTGAGATGCTTGGTCGGTCGGTGGGTGTGAATGATGAAAGCCGAAAGGCCAGGATTCCTTTCAGAGAGTGACCAGTCCAAGTCCAAAACTTTGGAATCTCAACCAATTTCATATCATACATATCCTATGCAAAGTTCAATTCAATGTCATGAATGAATTGATTATAATCTTCGAATCTTCTCTTATTGTCTAGAAATACCCCTGGACTTTTTTACAATCTGTTCGGATCTCATCTACCTAGGAAGCTCTTTCTTAGCAACGTGTTCCTTGAGACTATCAACTATCGTAGATCTATCCAAGAATTCTAAGCTTGGGTATTGACTTGACACTTTCCATACTCGACCTACCCCTCGAACAGGACAACATCAAGCTTTCCAAGGGCGACTACCAATTTTCTTGCGCCACTACATCACATTTTAAATCTCGGAAACGCTGCCCCAGAGAATTAAAACAATAGCAAATATGGCGGCACCACAAGATGGATATCCAGGCCAAGCTTATCCCCCTCAAGATCCATACGCACAGCAAAGTCCCGCGCAACCAGGCTATGAACAACCAGTGACTTCTCCCACACAACAAGCTGGTGGACCAGGAGCAGATGCCGGAAAGAAGAAGAAGAGGGGTTATGCGACACAAGCTTATGATTTTGGTCAAGGTGCAAATTCAGCCTTAGGAGGACAAACACATGGCGGTGCTCAATTTCAACCCGCACAAGCACCTGCTGCATATGGCGGATATCAAGCTCAACCAGATCCCGCTGCTGCATATGGAGCTCCACAAGCTGGCATGGTCGGCGCCCCTCAAGGCGGTTTCTCTCAACCGCAATATGGCGGCGGTGTGGGGGGTTATCAACCTCCTGATGCTGGATATCCTGGTCCAGGCACACCTGTTACTCCTGGTGTAGCGGGAGTTACTCAAGGAATGGGGCAGATGGGAATGGGTGGACCACAACAACCTATTGCGGCTCAAGCTCGTCCTGGCGGTGCTCCAGCCCAGGTTGCGTTGAATCAGCTTTATCCTACAGATCTCACCAACCAACCTTTCAATGTCGCAGAGTTGGACTTGCCTCCCCCTCCGATTATTTTGCCTGCAAATGTAAGTTTGAATATCTGTTTTATGGTATTCTATGCTAATGCTTAAATAGTCAAGTGTTACCCCTTCCCCAAATGCGAATTGTCCACCAAAATATGTTAGATCCACTTTGAATGCGGTTCCTACAACCAATTCTCTCCTCAAGAAATCGAAACTTCCTTTCGCATTAGTTATACAGCCATATACTTCGTTGCACGATGTCGACGATCCAGTACCAGTTGTTCAAGATCAAGTCATTTCACGTTGTAGAAGATGTCGTTCATACATCAACCCATATGTTTCATTCCTCGACCATGGCCACCGATGGAGGTGTAATATGTGTAACCTCACAAACGATGTGCCACAAGCTTTCGACTGGGATGCAGCTGCACAACAAAGTGTTGACCGATGGCAACGACCGGAGCTTAACCACGCAGTTGTGGAATTTGTCGCACCACAGGAATATATGGTTAGACCTCCACAACCGCTTGTCTATCTCTTCTTGTTCGACGTCAGCTTCGCTTCTGTATCTTGTGGCTTGTTGGCTACTAGTGCCAGAACTATTCTCGACAGTCTTAACAGGATACCAAATGCGGATCGAAGAACAAGAGTTGGATTTATGGCTGTAGACTCCAGCTTACACTACTTCCAAGTTCCAAAAGATACGGAAGAGAATGGCGAGACAAATATGCTCGTTGTTAGTGATCTGGATGAGCCTTTCCTTCCAGTTCCTCAAGAGCTATTGGTACCATTGTCTGAATGCAGATTGAATGTAGAGAAATTCCTCATGACTCTTCCTCAAATGTTCCAGACCAATACAAACAATGGATCATGTATGGGATCAGCTCTTCGTGCTGGTCACAAACTTATCTCCCCTCTTGGTGGAAAGATTGTTGTAATCACTGCTTCATTACCTAATGTTGGATTCGGCAAATTAGAAATGCGTGAGGACAAAAAGCTATTGGGTACCTCAAAAGAGAGTGGTCTATTACAAACAGCCAACAGTTTCTACAAGAGTTTTGCGGTCGAATGTTCAAAAAATCAAGTTTCTATCGATATGTTCTTGTTCTCATCACAATATCAGGATGTTGCTTCTCTTAGCAACCTTCCAAGATATACTGGTGGACAAACCTATTTCTACCCTGGATGGAATGCTGGAAGAAGCGAAGACGCTATCAAATTCGCTACCGAGTTCAGTGATTACCTATCTGCTGAAATTGGTCTTGAGGCAGTGTTACGTGTTCGTGCTACTACTGGTCTCCGAATGAGCACTTTCTATGGTAATTTCTTCAACCGAAGTTCGGATCTATGTGCCTTCCCAGCCTTCCCTCGCGATCAAAGCTATGTTGTCGAAGTTGCTATCGACGAGTCTCTCACCAAGAACTTTGTCTGCATGCAAACGGCCGTCTTGCACACTACAAGCAACGGAGAACGACGTATTAGAGTTATGACTTTGTCATTACCTACAACAACTACTCTTCAAGATGTTTATGCATCTGCCGATCAATGCGCAATTACTACTTACTTCAGTCATAAGGCTGTTGAACGTGCATTGAGTGGTGGACTTGAGCCTGCACGTGAAGCTCTCCAATCGAAATTGATTGAGCTTCTCCAAACATTCAAGAAAGAACTTGCAGGTGGAAATATGGGTGGTGGTGGACTTCAATTCCCTGCCAACCTTCGTGGATTGCCAGTTCTATTCCTTGGTCTCATCAAGAATGTTGGACTTCGAAAATCAGCTCAAATTCCTTCGGATCTGAGATCCGCGGCTCTTTGCCAATTATCTACTCTTCCTCTTCCGCTCTTGATGCAATACATCTATCCACGTCTGTACTCATTACATGATATGCCCGATAACGCTGGTATCCCCGACCCAGAAACGAATCAAATCGTCCTTCCTCCACCAATGAACCTTTCATCGGAACGTCTCGTCCCATTCGGTCTCTATCTCATTGATGACGGCCAAACACAATTCCTTTGGGTCGGACGCGACGCCGTTCCTCAATTGTTAGCTGATGTATTTGATATTTCGGATCGCTCGAAACTAAAGGTTGGGAAAGCGACACTACCGGAATTGGATAACGATTTTAGTGAGAGAGTTAGAAATGTGTTCCAGAAAGCAAGAGATTATAGGAGTAGAGGTGTCGGTAGTATTGTCGTGCCGCATTTGTATGTGGTGAGAGAAGATGGCGAACCGTCGTTGAAATTGTGGGCGCAGACGCTGTTGGTCGAGGATAGGGCGGATCAGGGAATGAGCTTTCAGCAGTGGATGGGGATGATGAGGGAGAAAGTTAGTTCTTAGGTTTTGAGTTTGAGGAGGGGGGATGAGGTGGGGAAAAGGGATTCAAGACGGAGTGATTGGAAGGATGGATGGATGGGCGGAGGGAAAGAGAATGGTGCGTGTGAGAAAAAAATGATGATTAAGGAGTGAGAATGTAAGAGGAATCAGATGATGTATACATGGATGGAGTGAAAGTCTTAATTTTATACGTAGAGACTTCCTTTCCTTCTGCCTACCTTCTTCTGATTACGTTCGTGAGAGATATAAGGTGGGTTGATTTGGCTGAGACTCGGATCGAATATCTTTTTCGATCAAATGATTCATTTCAATTTTTAAAAAATGAAAATTCTTTTATTGTTTTGTTATTTATTTTTGGCTCTCCGTGTGATTTTGAGATGTAGATATTGATATTCTAATGGTGATCATGATCTCTTTTCATTTCATCATTTTTTTTCTTCTTCCATTTATCTATCTATGCACATATGTATGTATGTATTTGTTTGTTTCCCATTTTCTTATATTCCCAGCACACCCATTCATCCATCCATCCATGTTCCAATTCAATTCAATTTAATATATGAATCAATTCATCAATCATAAGCAAACAAACAAATATATTAACGCCATTCGTCCATCCATCCATCCGTCAATGCTATCAAGGAAAGTATGTGCGGTCCCATCAAAAGATCTTCTTCTCTTCTCTCTTCTCTCTTCTCTTGTAGTACTCCCTTTCCATTCTATCCCAAACCCTAAATCTAATCATCGAATTCACCCGGTTCCAATCTCCCCTCCTCTCTCTGTTCCCCAAGATTGAATTGTTGAACCCCCTCTACCAAGTCTGGCATCTTATCTACTGTCCCCTTACTGCTTGATTTTTTCGCCGCGTGTTCACTAATCCTCTGCAACTCGCTTACGAAACTTTCTCCCCACCATGAACTCGTGTATTTGAATACATATTTTTCCAATTTCTTGAAATTGATTTCTCTTTGTTCTGGAGACATTGTAACGGCATCATGGATAGCATCTGCAAGTTCTTCAGTATTCCATGGATTAACAATGAGAGCGCCATTGAGAGATTGAGCCGCGCCTGTAAATTCAGAGAGAATCATTACGCCGTGACGTTTACGTTGTGTGGCGATGTATTCGTAAGAGACGAGATTCATGCCATCACGAGTACTGGAGACGAGACAAGCGTCTGAAACGGCGTAGAGAGCGGTGAGTTCATCGAAATTGACAGATTGGTGGAGGAAATGAATGGGCATAAATTCAACAGTACCAAAGCGACCGTTGATGCGACCGACGAGTTCGTTGACGACGGCGCGGAGATTTTGATATTCTTCAACATCTTGACGAGAAGGGACAGCGACTTGGACAAGGACTACCTTGCCGATCCATTCGGGATGTTCTGTGAGGAAAACTTCAAGAGCGTGCAATTTTTGTGGAACACCTTTAATGTAATCTAATCTGTCAACTCCGACGATGAGTTTAACACCCTCGAATTTGCGCTCTAGTTGAGCAATACGCTCTTCGACCTTTGGCTTTTTGAGAGTTTCGATGAACTTTTCGGGGTCGATACCGATGGGGAAAGCAGCTACTGTGACATATTTACCACGGAATTCGACACCATTAGGTGTAGTTTGTGTTTCCCTATATATTGTTAGATGGAGTTTGTGAAGAGCAGGGTTTATACTTACAAAATTCTAGAGCAGCTGCTAAGGAAATGTCGGGCATAATCATATGTATGGAAACCGATCAAATCGCAATGAAGGACACTCAACAACAAAGATTCTCTAACAGGTAAGATTCTGTAGATCTCACTGGAAGGGAAAGGTGTATGAAGGAAGAATCCAATCTTGACATTCTTCTTGCTCGTGCCGATTTCATCGCGCAACATTTCTGGAAGAAGCATAAGATGATAATCGTGGACCCAAATCAAATCACCATCTTGTACATCCTTAGCAATCGTTTTCGCGAATAATCTGTTGACCTCCTTGTATGCCATCCATTGTGACTCGTCGAATGTAATCTCTCCTGGGTGGTAATGGAATAGAGGCCAAAGGATAGAATCTATGACTGCTGTTAGTACTTGCAGATGCAATGACAGATGTAACCGGGCAGAGTTGGTAGAAAATACATACTAGAGAATCCATTGTAGTGCTTATCGGCCAATTCATCATCGACGAAAACTGGATGAGCACCATGTTCGTCCTTCAATCTCTTAACCAAAGGTTTTGCTTCAGCCTCTGGCACTTCCAAACCTGGCCATCCATACCACTGAAATGTAGTCGTCTTTGCCAATCCACTCAAACCCGTTACCAATCCACCCGAGGAACCAGTGAATTCATATTGACCATCCTCAGTTCGTTTGATTGTGATGGGTAATCTGTTTGATACCAGAAGTAATCTGCTAGAAGCATTGGGCTCCTCGTCAACTATGGAAGGCATGTTGTAGTTATTTTAGTTTTATGGTCGTGATGCAATGTGCGGCTGATGGCACAAGTAGAACTAGAACTGGGCCAGATCAAATAGTTCGGA
The DNA here is from genome assembly GCA_004786275.1 of Botryotinia convoluta. Taxonomy (NCBI): domain Eukaryota; kingdom Fungi; phylum Ascomycota; class Leotiomycetes; order Helotiales; family Sclerotiniaceae; genus Botryotinia; species Botryotinia convoluta. The sequence continues at coordinate 45,591 of PQXN01000140.1, read as the reverse complement.
TTTTAAGTTGAGATAGATCTTCTTGAGATCCTCTTTAGATCTTTAGAGGAAGCTGTCAAAGAAGTAGATAATGGGAAGCTTTACAAGCGATAAACGGGTGTTCCCGGTAAGGCTAAATAGGTAGTATGAGTTGGATAAATTTCCAAAAGGTGTGAGTGGTTTTCCTGTAAGTGGTTTTCTTGTTCGTTGGCAAGCTTGAGCTTGGGAGTGAATGATTTCCAAGGTTAAATAAACTTGGAAACCGTCCGTCAGTCAGTAGGTAGGTAGCTTCAGAAAAAAAACAAAGGACAAAGATGTCTTCAATAGCGATTACATGAACTTTTCAAAGGTGTGAACTTCTTAGAAAGGGATTAAAAAGAAGAGAAGAAAAAATATCTTTTCATCTAGGAATGTTAGTCTTATAAAAGTTTTGTGATATCTCTTTGGGTTTTTGTTGTCAAGTATTTTTCGTTCCCCGCCAACAGGAACATGGAATAATATTCGCAGGTGGTGGGTGGGCATCAATGATCAAATTAACAACAATTACTTCATCGGCGGAGAGTTTTAGGAGGTTTTCCTCCACCCCATGTCGAAAGTCACCGAGAAAGCATTCGAGAAATTACTAGATAGTTCGAAGTGGATCCTGAATGTGAAGATATACTTCATTTCTTACTTCAAATGTTTAGATAGGTATTCGTCGATGGCTTTCATTTGTTGATATCTATCTACCTAGTACTCTGCTGGAAATGTTCCTATAAAAACTGATAAGAAGATTATCCTGGTTACCATACAATTTGACCCCGCAGTGAAGAAGGCTGAAGGAAGAATACACGACGTAATCCAATTTAAAATTTAAACAATTGTTAAAGGTTACTTGTTTATTTACTATAATTATTGATGACATTATTTACTAACTGCAATACAACCTTACTATTGGTTAGCAATATGAATCAATGAACCAAAGCTATAAAAGAATAAAAACATCTAATTGGTTGATTATCTTGAATGAATTGAAAAACTTCATCCATCCAAACATCATCTCATATTGATATCATCCATGGATAGGTAAGGTATTCATGATATCCTCCTGCTCGAAGAATTACGAACTACATTGGTGTTTGAAGCTTGGCAGAGAGTACTCTGTATATCTTCATGTATTGATTGAACCTTCAATCTAGACCTCACAAGACGGCTCTGAATCCATCGGTATATACCCATCGGGTGAGTTTCCTAAATAATGGCGTTCAATCAACATTTATCAATATTCAAACGAAAAAGTCATAAGACGCAGGGTCGTCGTGGATTCTTCTGACGGCATACTCGCACCCAATGCCTTTTCCATGCTTAGAGAAATCTTGGGATAACTTCCGGCTATATTGATCGTATCATCTGCCGGCATAATTTCCCATTTTCCCATATCTATATCCCCAATCATGCCGCAGTGTTGCAGCCAAATAATCAAATCATGAGGTCTTGCGATTTCGGTACCATTTGACTGGTGCCTAGATGTACTGCAACCTCATCGTGATATCAATCATGAATTGGTGATAGAAATACCTAGGTTTCTTATCTATTTCCGCATTCACTTCTGTACAGTTTCACCTCCGATAATCTCCCGGCCGATAATGGCTTCAAAAGTGGGCAGTTATATGTTCACGGTTCAGAGATTCACAAAGGTTCGATCAAAGTATTTCGATCTGAGATAGACGAGGAAATACAAATTGTCGTACTCGGGGAAGAATAACATGCCAATTTCGCCATGGAACTCCAACTTCGCCGAGCTACCGTCAATGACATCCCGCAACTTCATCCGCTAATCGATGCGTCGGTCCGAGGTCTGCAAGTCGAACACTATACGCCAGCCCAAATAGCCGGTGCTCTGAAATCAGTATACGGAGTTGATACCCAACTCATCCAGGATGGAAATTACTTTGTAGTGACATCTGGAGATACGATAGTGGGAAGTGGTGGAATATCTTATAGGTCCACGTTGTATGGAGGTGATCAATTTGCAACTCGAGATTCAAAACTGTTGGATCCTGATGTAGATGGTGCCAGAATTCGTGCTTTCTTTGTTCATCCTGATTGGACACGAAGAGGTATTGCTGGTATGATTATTCGAGCTTGTGAGAACGCTGCGATAGAAGCGGGCTTTAAGAAGGCTGAAATCGGCTCAACTTTGAGTGGAGTTGCATTCTATGAGAAAATGGGGTACGAGGCATTGGGAAGATCCGATGCGCCTCTAGATGATGGATTGGTATTGGAGATTGTAAAAATGGGCAAGAGTTTGGTATGATGAGACACTCTGTACGGGCGTGAATGGTTGATATCTTCCTGGACCTTTATCTTTTGCGGTTTGTCATACGGAGTAAGATTGAAGGAGAAGCAATTCTGTGTAATCACATGAATGGGCGTTTAAGAGCCGGTAGATCATATCATATTGGAGAGGGGTCGAACCGTTGTGATGAGAGTTCAGAAATCTCGATTCCTTTTTTGCTGATGAAATAGGCGAGGACTTGGGTTGATCAGGATGTAAACTCTGAGCTCATTCATTATCCATGGCTGAATATGTGCCCAATTGTGAGACCCAAAAAGATTGCATCTAGGTAAGCTTATCATTTTCTTTTCGGGACACATATTGAAATGCAAATTGACCGAACCGGAAGTTTTGTATCCAGAAAGGGTATTTGTCTTTATTTTCCGTACCGACAACACCTGGTAGGACGTATCTTTGTTGATCCCATGTACAGATCGACTTTAGGCGATTTTAGTGCGTGCCCGGTGTGCTAGACCAATATATAAAAGGGCTGCTGAATGGCATAAGGAGATTTTGACATGTTGATCTTTCAATATATATCGTTGCCACCCAAATTTAAATGACATAGTAGGTTAGTAGCCAAATCTAGGCTCATGCAAAGAATGTGACTCGATACACGTGAAACAACTTCTGACTATTTATGCCCATCTGAAGTAAGATCATGGGAAGAAGGTTCTTTAGGGTAATACAGAACGTTGTTCAAATTCATCGTCGATGAAATCGAATTCAACGTTCCGGATGCCGAATCAAGTCGAAGAAGGGGTTAGACGAGCTTATCAAGCTTATTACACAAGACAGCTTGGAACGTTTCAGAGCCAATCGAGAATCGAGATTGGGTTGAAAACGTTGCCAATCGCTTGGTGATTTCTGTCGTTAGATATCATTCAATGCTTTACGACGGTAGGATCCTTTTTTGTTCTCGATTTGGAAGGAGATATTTGAAATCTCTAAATATCTTTTGATCCTTTACCTTAGTTGAGGTCGGATACCTGGATATCTGAATAATACTCAATGTGATTAGATATCTATATCTTCAGACATCTACTCGTAACGATTGGTGTCTCAAACATCTGAGCCCTACTTGATGAGGGGCATTGAGTGATAATCTCCTAATTAGTTTAAGTATCCGTTGGAAAAGGGCTGGATAGCTCATGGCTTGTGGCTCGTGGCTCGTGGCTCGTGGCTCGTGGCTCGTGGATTGTGGATTGTGGATTGTGGCTCGTGGATTACCTAGGTATGGCTCGTGGTTTATGGTTTGTGGTTCATTAATTGGAATAATGCAGGTGGCATCAATCATGATCAATGCTTCTTACCTGGGTAGACAGTCAGCTAGTGTGAAAGTGGCTACTCCGAAGCTAATAAAGGTCCCTGAATCGAGAATGACCCCTAGTTATCGAGGAAATGGAGAGTTATAGAATCCAGACTTCAACAGAGCTCCTCCGACAGTCCGACTCCCCTGTTCTTGGAAGATTTGATGAGTGTCCCTTTTTTCATACTGATGAGTGGTACATTCATTGTGTATTGTATATACATTGTTGCAGAATTTTGGTATAGAGAAATCGGTAAATCTATTGTTTGGTCTTTACATATATATACCTAGTACGTATATTATACAGATAAATATATATACCTAGTACGTATATTATACAAATAAATATATATATATATACACAAAAAGGACTCGAATAGAATATAACTTCTATTTAACGTTTGTATTTTGGAAACTCATCATCGCAAATCCTCGATTGGTGGAGTCCGGATTGCTGTGAATTAGTAAGATTCTCAACCAATCATCTTGAGATCATGCCATCTAAGTTCAGATCACCCATTGATTTTCAGATCTCGACGACCCTTTCAGAAATTGGGAAGTTGCTCCTTGGATCGTGGCTTGTTCAGAGCATCAGCGAAGCAACAAGCTAAACATGAGGTCAATTTTTTCAACACTCAATAATACCAACAAACTAGGTAGGTACGATATGGTCAATATGATGAATATTATCTTTTCCTTTATCATTTATTTCTTTTCATAGAAAAAGAATATTATTACCTTCATCAATCCTTTCCTTCTCTGTAAAGACGTAACGAAGTCCACTTTCAATATCTACTCCAATTGCGCACACATATGCAATCTCCAGTACCTTCTCATTCAACGAATTATATACAACCTTGGTCTTCGCTTCTCCTAAGAATCCAGAAGGTACCCAAGTATTAATCACCCAGATTGTTAAAGCTTTCAATCGTATCCCCTCCTTCGGACATACGAAATACGATACACACCTACCTAGGTATTCAATCGGAAAAAAAAAAAAATACTTCACGCAGGCTCAAATCTATTTCATATATCCAACAAATTCGTCGGTGTAGATTCATAAGGGTTTCTCGCTTCAACATTTGCATATAATCTCTTTCAAATCGTAGGTCGACTGTGATATTGTCCACGGCCTGTTGCAATGGGTTCTTTACAATTATAGTACTACAAATCAACTTGAATTGTCTCGTCGACTATGAATTTAGAATCGGATTCAACTATGGTTGCGACGGCTTCTCATCCTCGAAGACCTCCGGCACATCTCTCCGTCTCCTTGAGGCACGACACGCCTGATCCTGTTGAGAGGGAGAAGTCAGACTTGAGTGTGGTAAAGCAAGTTGACACCTCTACTAAGCCAAGAAGTAATTCCACCTCACCTTTTAGAAAACAAACATCGGACGATTCGGAGGATACTATTGCGACGAATGTAAATGAATGGTTTGATCGCTCAAATACACGTCCTGCGATTGCTGTCAACCAGGACTCTGGAGACACCAGTAAGTTTCTGGTTTAAGGAGCTTCACCAGCTCCTGTAAATTGACAAAGTTGCAGGTGACCCGCCATACTTTCTTCGACACAGCTCTAACGAAGACACTGATTCCAGCAAAGATATACCACTTCGAGGCAACCGATACAAGCTACACTCATTAAACCCCATATCAAGATCTCGAGATGGCAGTGCATCAGAAGAGTATCGCAGTATCATTGACGATTTGACCATCGAAAATCAGAAGTTGAAGGAGAAATTGAAAAGATATGGGCGTTCATCGACTACCCACTTGGAGAACGAGAAGCTCTTCGAAGTCAAAATCCATGCCTTATCGGCACGTAAACGAAGGGAGCTAGAAGAACTTCTTCGCTCATTTTCTACCAGTTTTGACAGTTCGTCAGAAGATCTAAGCATCAATGGTCCAACAGGTCGACAGTCAAGAGCTTATCCGCTTTCCGTTAAACCCACAAAGCATAAATCCGTTTCATCGGGGTCCAACTCCCGACCGACTGACTCCGCATATGCCTCGATGTCGAGATCCGGGCCCTCGCATAGCTCCTCGGCTGGGGAAGGGCATAGGCCAACGCAATCGCGGGTCACAACCGATCAAAAATTGCAAGATTTCTTGCAAGACATTCCTCAGGGATTACAACCGAGATCATCCCTAGAGATGTCCGAGAATCAGCGAAAGAGGATGGTTGTTCGGCGTCTAGAACAATTATTTACAGGAAAGACAGGATCGCTCATCGGTGCGCATAGTCAATCTTTGCAACAGCAAGAGGTGTCCAGGTCGGCCGCGAGAGCAGATCAAGCCTCGCAAATTCATTTCCACCCTAGAGAAGGTGTACGCGAAGCTCATATCGGGCCACATAATATGGAACTAGACAAGCAGGGATTAGTAAACAATTCAAAGAATAGCCAATCGCCAACAGAACAGTCAAATTCTCCCCAAAAGTCTCGCGGATCCCCTTCACCACAGCAAAGGCCAACTAGACCCTTGGATTTGGATCCAGACCGTGACCAAATCGGTTCCGATAACGTCGAGTATATTCGCCACCTCGGAATCTCAGCACCCCAACTATTAACAGAAGAATCACAAGATGCTGCCGTTGATGCCGAGGGGTGGGTCTATCTAAATCTTCTCATCAATATGGCGCAATTGCATATTATCAACGTTACACCTGGCTTTATCAGATCTGCCGTCACCGAATTGAGTAAGAAACTTCAAATATCTCCAGATGGCAAGAAACTGCGATGGAGAGGTGGTACGCAAGGAACAAGCTTAAGCAGTGACAGCGGTAATAGCAGTGTTCATCAACGATCTCCACCCGATAGTGATGGCAGTGATGAAGCTTCGCGCAAAAGACGCAAGGTTCATGCCAACAAATTCACTCCTACGGGACAAGCACCCCTGAAAATGATAAACCAGAGCTCAAAGAATCCTAAAGCGACGGATGCATGCTTTTATGAGCCGATGTTTGTTCGTTATCCACATCATACATCCGAGGTGTCTGGTGATGAGAGCGACATCTCACCAAATCATTATAGTCTTCCCGGCTTTGCGTCCCCTATCAAGAGACTTGGCAACAGTCCACGCGATGATGGGCCATTGATATTCTACAATGGAACGAAGTTCTTTAGTGATCTCTCTGGCGATCGTGGCGACCTTGAAACCCCGTTACATATTACCGGCGTCGACAAAGATGGTTACAGCAATCACACTGAAGATGCTGTCGGCTGCTCACATCCTACAAGACACCTCCTTAAGGACAGGACTCCTTCCGGCTCTTTTCTACCATTCAGGCCTTTCAAGGACTATTCCAAAGGAGGAGATCTGTTCCAGCCCCCAAAAACAAGACCGCAAACCCCTAGTGTACTCTCCGATGATACGGACTTCGAATTTACCACCGACATCGCTTGTGGCGACCCTGAATCTCCTCAGCCCCTTGCCGAATTCGTTGCCAGTGGGCTCGCCGGCATACAACCAGCCGACCACTTGCTTTACAAGGTTCGTACACGATTGACGACGAATGACGACCATGTTCCTTTCAAGGTTTCTAAATTCTCTGCTCCGCGTTCAACTTCGAAGATTTTACACACAATTTCACAGTCTTCATTAGATTCATTTCACAATCCCGAGCCTCAGAATAAGGTGGATGGCATAATCAGTAAATTGGCTCACTTGACCGATCCTGCTAATGGATCTCCACCACAACGACCATATGAGAGTTTACCCATTAAGACTGAAAACATCTCGGAAGAATTGATAATGCTCCACCCATCACCCCTACCCGAGCCATCCTCTTATTTCGACATGCATTCCGGCACTGAAACCACTGGAGAGTATTCCGATACCTCCTCTTCTTTCATGGGAATTTCTCATCTTAGAGATGAACCTCTAGAAAAAGGCGAAGATCTAATGTCAGATAACGACATTCAAGTATCATCTGATGGCGATGCTATGGATATTGAAGACGCTGGAGAAGACGATGATGATGATAGTATTGATATGCTGGCTTATGTAAGAGGTATCGATCCGAAGGCTGTGGCGACCCAGGAGGAAAGGTACGAAATGGAAGCTAGTGATAAGAGTGTTCAGTTGGGGAGTGCGGCGAGTAAATCCGTTCCTTCGTTTCCGTTGGAGGAGAGCGAGGAGGTGGAACTTTGAATGTTGTAAACATTTATGAGATTTGGAGTTGAATCTTATTTCGTTTGGCGAATACAGCGGACTTGAGCATTTTATGGCGTGATTTGGAGGCTTTATATTGGGTTCAAGTCATTCTTGGTTGGGATTTGGTTTAGTACGAGCAGTCTCTTATTGCTGGTTGTACAAGTGTGGTGTGGATCTCTGGTTTGGTTTGGCGTAAGGTGGAGATACCATATTGATTTTGAGCGAGCATTGCTATAGATGGATGATTTTGGGGATGATATCATGGGATATGATTTAAATCATGTACAATGGAATGGAAAATGAGGAATTAGGTTATTTAGTCTTATTAATTGGGGGTTAGTGAATTGAGCCTCCTTAATCTACCTGATAATTCAGATATCGTTTAGCGATCTGTATGTAGCCTTTAAATCTCAATGTTCTGTTAATACAGGGAATACTTGTATTCGAGATGCTTTGGTGAAATTAGGTCATAAGTTTATTGTGATAATTGTTTTGAGATTTGGGATTTGGGATTTGGGATTTGGGATTTGGGATTTGGGATTTGAAAAGTTCGAAAGAAATACTACTGGTTAAAGAGATTCTTTCACCCGCAAGAGAAGTTGACGTGAATTGATAGGTGGGTGGGCAGGTATAATATGTAAGGAGATGATAAGGGGGGGGAGGGAAGTACTTAGTATATCGACGATCCCCTTGGATCCATAGACTATCTAGTATCTACCTGCGGAAAGTATGGAGGTTGGTGGGTTAGTGGGTTAGTAGATTGGCGTAATGGAGCGGAGCAGGAGAATTGAATTGTGTATGTGTGTTGTAAATGTATGTATGTATGTATGTATGTATGTATGTATGTATGTATGTATGTACTGACTGGGTAGGTAGGTAGGTAGGTAGGTAGGTGTGTTTTAATAGTCAATGCATCTCTTGATCTCAATCGTACTCAGCCTTGGGATTGATCAATACTACTTACTATACTGGTGGTACCTATTGGTAGAATGATGGGGTTGATTTGGTTTAGTCCGTTTACCTGTATCGTGTATCTCATTTTGGGAGGTTTTTTTCCCTTGGGTATTGGGTATGCTGGGAATGTTGCTTTGAGATTAAGGGGTCATTGTCATTGTCATTTTCATTGGCTACTAGGTAGGTGGTTCACACTTTGGGAAATGATGGATGGGTAGAAGCAGAAAGAGTATTTTGATTATTCATTTCGAGGTATCTGTTCGTGTGCAAGACATATGGATTTGAAGCAGATCATATGAAGTAATGGATAAATATGCCATTGATCAAAGAGAGAAATGTCTAGGACTTGAGTGACTGGAGATCATGAATTGATTTGACTTGAAGGGTTTAGCCGAGGACTTTTTCGGCGGCGCTGACTATTAGAGGGGGTTGTGTTAGCTTCTTTCTCCTGCTTTGCTTTGCTTTTCTCTGCTCTCAGAGCTGCGATGATTGAACTGGGATGAGAATAATATGTGGAGATACCACGGGACTGGATGGATGGTATCGAAAGGGGGGAAATAGAAAAGCAAGGGATTGTAGAAAGTAAAGGAAAAAGGAAAAGCATACCATCTAAGCCAGTGTTATCAGGCTCGACATGAAGAGCCTTAACCTTTCCATCTTCGATTTGGAGCGCGTAACGTTTACTGCGGGGACCGCCGAAAATGGCGGTGCCGTCGAAGGTAAGATCGAGGGCGGAGGTGAAGGAGGCAGTTGGGTCGCCGAGGAATCGGATCTATTAAGGGCGGAGAGTCAATGGTGGTTTGGAGTATGAGGATGGATTGAGAGGGAGGAGATGGGTGGGTGGGTTAGAGAGAAGAGAAATTAGAACATACACCCGATTCACCGGTAGGATCAAGAGTTGAACCCCATGCTTTGGTACTGGAATTTCGTGTTAGTATGGTCTAGTGATTTCATCCATCTACGTGCTATCCTCGTGATATTTCGATCAAAGTTCTCACATACGAGAGATAGAACAGAGTAGGAATAACAGAACTTCGTAAAGTAGCTCACTTACACAAACGGATCATTAACAGCAACTACAAATACATCACCTGCTTCCTTGAGCTTGGGATGATTGATGTAGCCCGGAATGTGAGAATTGGAGCATGAGGGACCTTTTTTTATGTCAGTTTATTATTCATCTTTCTTTCTCTCTTCTATTTTTGTGAATTTATGTATCAAAAATCTCAAATTTCATTGAGTAGAAATGCAGATTTGGAGTTCTCACTAGAGAATGAAAGTGAAAGCAAGAAAAGGGGAAAAAACATACTGAAAGCAGCGGGAACACCAATGATCAAAGCTTTACCAGTAGTAAGCTCACTCAAGTTAACCTTGTTAGCGGGTGAATTTTCAACCAAGGTGTCAAGATTGGGAATTTTATCGCCGACTTTAATGAATGCTGGGCGGGTGGTGGAGAAAGTGCGGAAAGTTTGAGGGGTCGCAAGACGGCGAATCGCGAATCTGGTAGCCATTGTATAGGTGTTTTGATTGTTGATTGAGAGATGAATTGGTGTTTAGGAATTATCTCTTGGGGTCAATGAGATTGAGTTGTTGAGTTGAAATGCTGAAGGTATTCAGATGTTGATAGCATGGGGTTGGGAAAAGTTGGAAGGGAAGTTGCAAGCGATGGTGACGTGCTGAGGATCGTCACTTCTTGCCTCTTTTGAGATGGGATGAAGCCGACAGAAACATCATTGCCATTGGAACTCTCGAACTTCACAACATGATACTCGACTTTACATACTAGTTATCCACACTGTTGGTAAATTGACTCAAATTGAGTAATAATACCAAGACTCAAATAGTATCGACAACAACCCAATGACTGTATCATCAACGCTAGCTTTCTCGTATGACAATTTAGTACCAACCTTCATCCATCCCAACCTTCTCCAAGAGAAACCAAGAACTTCAAACCTCGGACAAACAATTTCACCGCCAGTACATCTGCATGCAATCTATAGTATCCCCAAGTTTCCCCTCACAAGGTACAGCTCGATACCAAGTACATTTTTTCTTTACCGGCGATGGGATGATGAAGTTACTTAGCGCTCTTCTCCGATTGGTGCGCATCCAAATGCACTGGAGAAACCTTTCTTGCGAACCAGTCCCGTGTTGATGGCCAGCGCGCTCAACTATAGTTTTTGCGGGGATCAACATGGGAATATCCCCATACCGACCGCATACTGGAGAGTACGATGCAAAAGCTATGTTCCCAGTGGTTACTGTTCTCATGCGGGGTATTTTTCCGGAGTACCTGGTCGTGATCAAGTGAATCAAACTTGGGGAATGCAGGGGTATATAGGAGAGTATAAAAGTCATGAAATTTCTCTGGTTGATTGTGTAGTTTCTCCTTGTGTTCTCATACTAGATTCCCCTCTACTACTCAAGATGAAGTTCTTCTCTTTTGCACTGCTTGCTGCAGTGTGCGAGACGGTTCTTGCGGCTCCTGCACTTGCTCCTTTTAGCACATTTTCTGATGTCACGATTTTTACTCCTGGAGCTAATTGGACTGATCCTGGTGTTCTCTATGCCCGAACTGTCGAGTTACCAGGTGGTGTACTCTTAGCTACATGGGAAAACTATAGTCCCGAATCTCCTCTTGTCTATTTCCCTATCTTCAAGAGTACAGATGGTGGAGAATCATGGAAACATATCTCGAATATTACAGACCAGGTCAATGGATGGGGATTGAGATATCAACCATTCTTATACTATATGACGGAGAAAGTCGGAAAATACCCAGCTGGTACTATTCTTGCGACTGGAAATTCTATCCCGACAGATTTGAGTGAGACTCAAATTGATGTATATGCTAGTTTGGATCACGGATATACTTGGGAATACGTATCGACTGTAGCAAATGGAGGTGCAGCTGTTCCTGATAATGGAGTCCCTGCTATTTGGGAACCTTTCCTTCTCACATACAAGGGACAGATCGTTCGTAAGTACTTCCCATAATTTATACCATCCCATCGATACTGATCAAACAAAAGTCTACTACTCTGATCAACGTGATCCATTATACGGCCAAAAGCTCGTTCACACTGTCTCCTCTGACCTCCTCACCTGGGGAGCAATCGTAGACGACGTTCACTATTCAACCTACACCGCCCGTCCAGGTATGACAACTATTTCCAAACTGCCCAACGGGAAATACATCATGACCTACGAATACGGCGGTGGCCCAACCGTAAACAACACCTCCACCTACCTCTTCCCCGTTTACTACCGCATTTCATCTTCTCCTCTCACTTTCCTCTCTGCACCTGGTACACCTCTCATCACAAACAACGGTATCCAGCCCACCGGCTCCCCATATAACGTGTGGTCACCAATCGGTGGTGCAAACGGTAGTATCATTGTCAGTTCCGGAGGCCGTTCGGAAGTTTTCGTCAATAGAGCACTTGGAGCTGCAGATGCATGGAAGACAGTGGCAACCCCAGAGGGAACAAGTTACACCCGACATTTGAGAGTGTTGGATAGTAATAAGAACCATCTTTTGATTGCTGGTGGTGGAATTTTGCCACCTAGTACGACAAATAAGGTTACAGTTAGTGTGATTGATATCAAAAAGGGCTTGGCTGCTGAGTCGTAGTTTTAGTCAGTGGTGGAATGGTTGGAGTTGCTTGGGGTATATGATGTATGAGATATGAATTAAGAAATAAGAAATGTATAATTTATTTGTATATACTATATACGTGTGGACTTTGATTCAGCACAGAGTGAGAATTTTGAATAATAATCTGAAGTACATTAGAATTTGAAAAATAAACAATCCCGTAGCATTATTATATAGTATTGGCTATAGATAATGTATTTTACAATTCATACGATTTGAAGTCTGGAGAACATATAAAAAGAGAAGTGGAAAGATACCATTTCGAGATTCTAATCTATATACCATATGACATGTACTGCTTCCTATGATAGCTTTCTGAATGAGTGTAAAGTATAAGAGAGAATCTACTATAATACTAAATTTGATTGTGAATGAAATCGATCTTAATATTCCAGTGGCTTGGCTGATACTAAGCAACTAAGTAACTATGGAAGTATCCAGAATCATTGAGGGGATATGTAGAGAAATCTTTTAGCTTCCTGAATCCTGCTAGCTTTCACATTTATATTTGTTGGAACTCTTTTTCGGAGAGTGTTACTCACCTTGTATAAGAGAATAAGACAATCATAAATTATAATAAAGTTGGGAGTTTGAAACTCTATAATATACAGTATGTTCATGTACATGAGTAAAATCAAAGATTCATGTTTAAGATAAATAAGTATATATTTGAATGACGATTAAGAGGAGATGTGTAAATCCCAACCAGATGATTTACATCTACTCACTCTCCCATCCAGCAAGCCCATCCCTAGACTCCAAAATTCCTACATCATTAATCACACATCTTCAAAACCCACATATAAATCACGACAAGCAAAGAACTCGTCTCATCGCCACCTCAAGTTGAACTCGTGGCGTCTCTACACCAGATTCTTGTCTCCTGGCTCTCCATGCTATAAACCCATCTGGTCGTACTAATATCGCACCTTGCGATGATGTACCCGTTGTGGTTTCGAATATGTTAGTTTCTGTGATGACATCGCCGTTTGGTCCTGTACTGTATGCGGATATGTCGATAGCTAGAGTTTCTGATATCTGTTTCGCAGCTTCGATCCATGCTTCTCCTATTGCTCCAGTCATCAAGATGAATTCTTGCCCGCATAGATCAAGAGTCGAGATGCGTTTTCCTTCATACATGGTCCATAAATGTGGAAGTCTACTAGCAGGTCTACCATCGAGTAAAAAGAATAAGCTAGCTAATGTCCACGGTTTCCACGTCAGTCCACCGAGCGGAGATGTATTCTCTGCGCATATTGCGTTACTAGCATAAGTATATCCGTGTCCAGAAATTAACCCTATCCTCCTATAAAATCCCACTATAACAGCTGGATCCCGGAAATTTATCGAGATCATTCCCCATTTATCGCTACCACATGCTGATATCTCTGCTGCTGTTTTGCCTACAGGTTGGCGTTCTGCATCGTATGTTTCTAACAATTTCTTGCTTGCTTGTTCTCGAAGTACCAGTGCGAGTTTCCAAGCAAGATTGTGAACGTCTGTAATACCAGAGTTTGCACCCTGACCTCCCCATGGAGGCATCTGATGAGCAGCATCACCAGCGAGAAAGATACGTCCATGTTGTAGTTGATCTGCTACTCGTACAGATGGTTCCCAAGGCAGGATGCTTTTGACATCTATTTCAAGATCGGGTATTCCTATTGCAATGCGTAATAACTCTATACATTTCTCGGGAGTGAAGTCTGAAGCTTTCTCGCCTTTGGAGGGGTCATAAGCGAGATGGAACACCCAACGGTCGTCATTATTGATGGATGTGAATGCTCCATTGATCTCTGAACGTTCGATCACACAGATGGAAAATTCTCGTTTGTGTACCAGGGATTGGAGATCGGCGTGGAATAGTATGTTGATTAAATACCCCATCGTACCTCGTCCAGATGTTGGGACATTGAGTCGATTTCGGATAGGGCTTCCTGCTCCATCGGCGGCGATAAGGTACTCTGCACGAACTGAGGAGACAGCACCAGTTTCTCTGTCTTTGAGTGTGACCGTAACACTATCACTGTCTTGTTGAATACTAACACATTCCGTATAGAATCTCAAATCACCCCCTCGTTCCCTTGTCACATCCACCAAAACTGGTTCAAGCATATCCTGCGTTACAAACGTTCCTTGCACCGGACTAATCGGACTCATCAAACCAGCCAAAGGAAACTTCCTAGGACCATCGGTTAGTTTCTTAGCTTCTATCACTTCCTTGAGCGATTTTTCTTTGTGAATACCCATAGTTGCTTTCATTGAGGCACCGGCTTCTCGAACACGATCGTTCATCCCGAGACCGCGGAATAGTTCCATGGTTCGAGCATTTACGGATCGAGCTCGTGGGTGTATGGATGTTCCCGAGTGACGCTCAATGAAAAGAGATTGTATTCCGTGTTGGGAGAGAAAGAGAGAAGCAGATAGACCTACAATGCCACCGCCTATGATCAGGATGGAGATTTGGTGCTCGGCGGCCATGGTAATGAGTTGTATAATAATGTCGAAGAAGAGAACTATATCAAGAAAAAAAAAGATAGAGAGAGAGATGGTAAAAACGGCTTCAACTTTGATTCTTTATACTTATAATTGTACGTATACTTATACTGAAGTTGAACTGTTCTGGGATAGGTTGAATTAGATGACCTACGCTGAATGGCATTGATTGGCCAAACCAGTAGGATTGTTGAGGCCTCCGACCTACAATGGCAATTTGAAACCCGATGCCCGATTTTCCTATTGTTCAAACCAGGTATGTGTATAGAAAATTGAGGATATAATATGGTTCACCATAACATTTGAACGCAAACTTAGGTATGACGAATCAAACGATGGATACCTCTAAGATGTGAGGACCCGACGGAGGATTGCTTGGCTCATAATTATTGGCTATACCTTGAGAGGTATGGGCTTTCGTAACTGCTGTATTGCAGGCTATTCCTTTCACCATATTCATCGTATTTCTAAGGGATATTGAAATGGCTGTTTGACTTCCTAAGAAGCAATATTTACTTATAGAAGGATTCGAAAGGAACTGTAAGGGTACTCCGTACGAGATGAGTCGAGATATCAATCAATCGGTTAATATCGGGCGCCGAGTCCGCTCTCAAAATACGCTAATATTAAATGGGGTAAGCGCCTCGCCGTAGTTGCCTTGTCGTGCCTTGCCTTGCCTTCCGCTACCTACTAATAAGGATTGATTAGATAACGGCCAACAACTGAACTTCAAGAGTCAAGATCCAAGATCCATTTCAAGAGACAGTAAACAGTGGCAGTACGCGCAGTACTTGTAACATGGATTTATAAAACTTAGTCAGACAAATAATAAAGCAGAGCCACTACGACCCCAAATCAAACTTATTACATACTATTTAGTTTGCTCCCGATCTTCCAAGGTTTATTAAGTCTAAAAGTTTATTGCAACCTACACTTTTAGACACTTTCTTACCAACCTAATTCTTCTCACTTGTCCAGGTCATCTCTACTTTTACTTACGACACCTCTTCCTTCTTCCACCAAACAACGTGAGAAGGTCTCAGCGAATCCTTCAACATTTCTCACTTTAATCATCAGGTTACATACACTAACAATCACACGCCACTCCTGACTCGTTGCTTGCTTTTGAGGGTCATTCACACCGAGATCACTTTTCTTCGGTAGCCTTGTGTGCCTAGGACCTCGTCGGCTTTGACGAGCCAAGGACCCATTCACAGTCACCATTTCTTCCCAATCTAAAAAGAGAAAGGCGGCTGAGGCGATATCATACGACGACAAGGACGAGACTCGAACCAACAAACGGATCGCCTCAGCAGCAGCAACTTTAGCATCTTCTGCAAAACCTATAACACCTCCCTCGCCACAAACCAACAGCAACAGTATCAGCATGGATTCCGAGGACGACTTCATGTCTGGAGCATCAAGTGAAGATGACGTTCTTATGGATGAGAGTGAGAATGAGGAGGAGTCTGAAGATGGTAACGGTATATTTTCTTAAACCCCTCACAATCACTTCTCCCACCTTGATACAATTGCTGATACCTTTAATGCTATCTAGAGTTCGGTTTCGAAGAATCAGCACCAGACATCAGTTTCAAAGATGATAATTCGCAGAAGAAGAAGGCGACGTTCGACATTAACTACAAGGTTCATCATCCCGAGGATGTCCAAGGTCAGCAGGACGAACTTATCAACGAAGTCAACATGATACTCGACATTCGAAAAGAAGACGCAGCTATTCTCTTGAGGCATTTCAGATGGAACAAGGAACGTTTGATTGAAGATTACATGGATCGCCCGAAAAAAGTTCTTGATGATGCTGGTTTGGTGTCGAGTAAATCTGGGCCACCCAAACTTGAGGTTATACCGGATTTTGTTTGCGATATCTGCTGTGAGGACGAACCCGGCTTACAATCATTTGCCATGAAATGTGGGCACAGATACTGCGTCAACTGCTACAATCAATACTTGATTCAAAAGATCAAGGAGGAGGGAGAGGCAGCTCGTATTCAGTGTCCACATGATGGATGCCGAAGAATTATGGATAGCCACTCTCTAGATCTCCTTGTCGCTGCAGATTTGAAATCACGATATCACGAACTCCTTACCAGAACATACGTTGAGGATAAAGAATTCTTGAAATGGTGTCCTGCTCCAGATTGTCAAAATGCTATCGAATGCGGCATCAAGAAGAAAGATCTCGATAAGGTTGTCCCAACAGTCGTATGTGATTGTAAGCATCGTTTCTGTTTTGGTTGTATCTTAGCAGACCATCAACCTGCACCTTGTACACTGGTCAAGAAATGGTTGAAGAAGTGCGCGGATGATTCAGAAACTGCCAACTGGATTTCTGCCAACACAAAAGAATGTCCAGAATGTAATTCTACTATCGAGAAGAACGGAGGTTGCAACCATATGACATGTCGGAAGTGCAAACACGAGTTTTGTTGGATGTGCATGGGACTATGGTCGGAGCACGGTACAAGCTGGTACAATTGCAATAGATTTGAAGAGAAGAGTGGCTCCGAAGCTAGAGATGCTCAGGCCAACTCTCGAAAGTCCCTAGAACGTTATTTGCACTACTACAATCGATATGCAAATCATGAACAGTCGGCAAAGTTGGACAAGGATATTTACCATAAGACCGAGAAGAAGATGATTCAACTTCAATCTGCCTCGGGATTATCTTGGATCGAAGTTCAGTACCTTAACTCGGCTAGTCAAGCCTTACAAACTTGCCGTCAAACTCTTAAATGGACCTACGCATTTGCCTTCTATCTTCAGCGCAACAATCTTACAGAGCTGTTCGAAAATAACCAAAGAGATCTCGAGATGGCCGTCGAAAATTTGTCAGAAATGTTTGAGAAACCGGTTCAGGAACTTGCAGTTCAAAAGTTGAAGGTTGAAATTATGGACAAGACATCCTATTGCAATAAACGTCGGGTCATCCTGCTTGCAGATACGGCCGAAAATCTAGCCAATGGTTCGTGGTCTTGGAGCACAAACTTCTAGATCGCACATTGTTCAGTATTTGGTCGCTTCTTCGCTAACTATGACTCAGTCTTGGTAGATGGCCAAGAAATTTCAAAGACCAAGGAGCGAGAGCAACAACTATTTTCAAGTATGCCAGAAGATTTTGTTATACCGACTATCTTTGAGCGATGGTCTTCAAGGTTCCCCTCTACCAGTTTCTAGACCTTAAATGTCTTTTGTACAGTGATCAAAGCTTCTCTCTGCATCATTGGGCGTTTGTACTGGCTTATCTTAGTCCCCTCGACACTGGATGTTTTCTTTATTTTCTAAGCACCTATTTCAATTTCCTCGACCTGAATACCTTTTTACGACACGGGAAGAATAGGTACAAGAACACGGTGCATAATTTTTCTTCCACTTTAGCTATCTGTCTTCGTCCATTTTATCGATCATGGCGTGATGGGGTTATCATATTTGTTTTTTGCTCCTCTTGCTTGCCTTGTCTTTCCGCAAGCCGGCCGGGCGATCTATCTATGTTTTGGTGGGTATCGAATGGAAAGGAATTGGTTTGCACTGGTAGGAATTCGGTTTGGTTGGTTGCTGATCGCTTACTTGCTTGCAATGGATTCGGGGAGTACATAGGGGTGGGTGGTGTATGATCGGATAGGGCAGGGCGTAGGTGATTGAGCTAGGTCACTATCGAGCAGATAAAAATAAGAATCACAAGATTGAGATTGAGATCAAGACCAGAAATAAAGTCTGATTTTGGGGACGGGATCAAATGAGATATGGCGAATCAATGAATTGAGAATTGGCGATGTTACTTTGTATTTCGAAATAAAAAGCATAAAAAATTGTATCTTTCTGCTGCGTCGTATGATTCATGACGTCTGTACCTGGTGCTTGCTGATGCTAATACTTGTCATACTACTTGTATGCTTCGCCCATTTGAAGCTTGAGAAAGTTTCCTAGCTTAAAATAGCACTTGGAATAGAGCATAGTGAGTCTATGAGAAGCACAACACTGGTGCGTCTAACGACGCAATGGAATTCAAACAGCACAATCACCAATCACCAATCGAGCGAAGCAAAAGTCATAATCATCAAGTATCTCTCTTGAAATTCATTACATAGCATTCGTATCTGTCATATCGTACGTAGTGTAGACAGTCTTGCTATCTGATAATATACAGGTATACCTAGCTTATAGGTATGATAGTGCTAGCAGAGTGGAAAGGGTATGAAAACAACATTGAAGGGAAAGTCAAAATAGAAACGCTTTTTTTTCGTACCGAGGGGAAAAGGAATGGATAAGGATCAGTGATTCTGAGCGTCTGTGGATGACACTTAAGCCTCAACAAATCCCTTGACATTCTTCAACCATCTCAAGTACTCCTTCTGCTCCTTCATATCAATGTAATCGGGCACGAAAATCGCCAATGCCTGGTTGATTCCCCGCTCATCCAAATATCTCTCCATCAACACCTGTAAATCCTCGTCCAAGTTTCCGTAAGGAGGTCCGACATACATATCTTGACGTTGGTGGACAGCCTCGGTTGTCTTCGCATAGGCGTGTGCGGCATCCGCATAGTAGTATACGTTATCGATGACGATCATGCCATCCTCGGCGACGGTTTCAATGGCGAGCGCACCTTTGCCCTTCTTCTCGACAATGATGTTTACGCGGGCGGGGAAGCCGTGGGACTCGCCTTCGGCGTCGGAGGGGTTTTCAGGGTCTAGCTCGGAGGGGTCGGCGGGGTCGACGTTGGGGTCTTCGTCGGACATGGCGCGGTCTTGGAATTCGTCGGAGTCGGGGTCGTAGGCGTTGAGGTCGGCGATGGAGAAGGAGATGCGGATTCTGTGGGTGGGGTGGAGGTTAGTTTTGGGGGTTCTTTATTTTTGAGGGTTGTGAAGAGAGGAAGAGGAGGAAAATGTAACAAGGAAAGATGGTTAAAAAGAGGAATTGAAAAAGAACAGCAAGAAAAAAACATACTTCTCATCACCAAAGCTTCTAGTCAAAACAACCTCTTCCTGCCCAGGTGTATCAAGAATCTCAAAAGGACCATTCTCCATATAATCCTTCACACTTGTGGGAAGTTCCTCATGCTCTTTCATCTCCTCCTCCATTTGGATCTCGCTCGCGAGCTTCTCGACCAACTCGGCATCGCTTTCTGGAGCAGCAGACTTGGCCCTGATGCTCGAAGTGGAAAATGCAGATGCGCATTGGAGTCTTGAAGCGGGGAAAGCGGTTTGGAGGAGGGAGGGTCGGGTTGCGGTTTTGATGGCGGTGTTGGTGAGACCGCGGGCAACTCGTGGTGCTGAGCGGGTGAGAGTACGGAGGGAAAGCATGGTGAATTTATTTATGCTTTGGATTCTAATTGAGTTTTTGGGGTTGATGCGATATAAAATTGGGGTTTGGAAGATTTTACAATTTGATCTCTTGAGCTCGCCTCTGAGGGAACTTTTTTTGAGCACGGAAAAAAAGGTGGATCTTGTAAATTTAAGATAATTTCATAGGCTGTTTTCACAAAGGTATTTTCAGACTGAGAATTAATTTGATTGGCTTTTTAGGTATTGGCTACTAGGTACTCCGTATGTGCTAGAAATGTATTTAATTATTTTAAGTTTTTGATTTGTAGATTTGTTGAATGTCTCAACTCTATTCAAAGTTTCAAACATGCAAACCCCATAGCACAAATAACTACAATATCGTCCGAACCATATCATCCGCAATTTGCTCCCGCAATTTTGGGTATTGATATAAACTCCACTAACGCCGCCAGTTCTGCTTAACTCAATCATGAAGATCCTTTGGGTGGGAATTTAGTCTCTTGAATATGTCCACTGCTCGACAAGCGCACCCATTTCAAGGTGTTAAGATATGACCAGGTGGATTTTTCCCATAGCGCAAAAGCCATTACATTATCCGAATCAGTGAGGTCTGGTAGATCTGTATATTGTTAGTCGTTGACTTCAAAGTCCCTCGGGTAGAGTATTGACGAACAGAATCCATTTTCGTACTCTTTCTCGTCGGCTGCGATTTTGATTTTCAAGAGATCCTCCCTTGTACTCGCAGGTCGTCCAGGACGACGCTCTTTCTTTATAGCATTAAGCTCTTCATCGTTTTGGTGTACGAAACTGGATATATTGTGGTTAGACGAAAAGCGTTGAAGTATGGTTGTTTAGGGGACCGCATTACGTTTTTATGAGACTATGAATCGCATCGAGCTCGAGTGGCTTCACTCCATTTTCTTTTATGGCATTTTGGAAATAAAGAGCTCGCTCCACTATGATATTATGTTAATTGAATTGAAGCTTGCACACATCGGGTGAAGTACATACGTAAGGGACGATTATGTCTCTTTCTCTCAGCAGCCATTCTTTCTAATTTATCATCTCTTCCTCCTGCTCTTCTTAAACTCATAGAATCCCGAGATCCTTCGTGTAAAGCTGTAACTTCTCCTCCTCTCTTCTTCGAGATATGCTTCGATGTTTTCCTAAGGCTTTTTGGCATCGTGAAGGAGGTTGTAATTGATTGATCGAAGTATATTAAATTGGAATTTTTGATGGTATGCAGGTATAGTTGTAGATACTCGGTTCTTGAACTTTTTTTCCATATCGGAATCTTTATCGCAAAAATTCCCCGCTTGATAATTTTTAAGCTAGCAGGGATATGAGGTCACAGACTTACCTGCAAAAAAAGGGTGCGCCGCCAATCAATTTCATGGTTGCCGTAGCGAAGCCAAAGGAAGTTCCTTGGTGTTCGACGCGCCTTCTACACGCGTTCTTTCTATCATGCAGGTTTAAGTGGATGGACATTTTAGACTTCGAACTTTGGTATCAACGTCTTATCGACATCTTCACAACAACCTACGACAACTTCAACGGCCATTGAACACTTATAAGTAATAGTATCCTCTTCCCCTTATTCATGTCTTGACTTATACATTCGTTTCATTCTTTGCTCGCCACCCTACGACATCTAATTCATGGTTAATGGCCTAATGATTCCTCGAATCTCCCTCTATTGATCCGTTTGTTTTGTGTTACTAACCTTATCGTCAACATGGGGATCAATGGTATATATATAATTCATTGATAATTTCTACAAGTTTTCTTCTGTTGACCAATTATAGGTCTTCTACCTTTGCTCAAATCCATACAAAAGCCATGTAATTTGAAGAAGTTCGATGGCAAAACCCTCGGGGTGGACGCTTATGGCTGGCTCCATCGTGGAACTGTATCATGTGCTATGGATCTTGCTATGGGAAAGCCAACAAGAAAGTATGGAGACTGAGACAAACCTAGGAAGTAATAGCTAACCCAAAAAGCAGATATGTTGAGTATTGTATGCACCGGGTACGAATGCTGCTCCATTTTGGCGTCACTCCTTACTTGATATTCGATGGAGATTACTTGCCAAGTAAAGCTGCGACAGAGAAGGACAGAGAAAAGCGTCGGAAAGACAGTAAACGACTTGGGCAAGAGTCATTGAATGCCGGAAAGACTTCCCAAGCGTACCTGGAATTCCAAAAGGCAGTCGATGTGACTCCCGAGATGGCCCGCCATGTTATTGATGAGTTGAAAGAGATGGGAGTACAATATATTGTAGCTCCATATGAAGCCGATGCCCAAATGGTCTACCTGGAGCGAAAAGGCATAATCGATGGAATATTATCTGAGGACTCTGATCTTCTAGTATTCGGTGCTAAATGTCTTCTTACCAAGTTGGACCAGTATGGAAATTGTATTGAGGTCAACAAGGCCGATTTCTGCGCTTGCAAAGATGTTAACTTGACGGGCTGGTCTGACGCCGAGTTTCGAAGAATGGCTATTTTAAGTGGCTGTGATTATTTGCCCAGTATGAGCAATATGGGGCTAAAGACAGCCTATCGGTTGGTTCGGAAGCATAAGACGATCGAAAAAGTCCTGCGTATGATTCAATTTGACGGAAAATTCCACGTGCCGAAAAATTACCTGGAATCTTTTTATCAAGCCGAATTCACCTTTTTACATCAAAGAGTTTTCTGTCCCCAATCTCTCACCTTAGTGCTTCATACCCAACCTGATCTTCCACTTACGGAAGATCAAAGCCAATTTATTGGGCACGACGTTTTACCAGAAATTGCCCAAGGAGTTGCGAAAGGCGATTTGAATCCTATCACCAAGCAACATATTGTCACTGGGCGCAGAAGCAAGATGGCAAATCCTTTCATGGCTTCGAAGAGATCTGTATCCACAAGCGATCTCAAGAAGGGTGTTTCAATCGAGACATATTTCAAAGCCAAGCGGACTCCTCTTGCGGAACTGGATATCAATTCCTTTACACATTCTCGTAGTCAACAGGAGGTTCTTTCTCGCAACTCTGGCTCATGGGTTGCTGAACCAGTCCGCCCTCATCTGCAACGAGCTACCACCGATCTCGAGCCTCAATTACCTCCTCACCCCACTTCTCAAAGATCCGTTTCGACTGGAAGAAGAGTGACTTCGCCCACAGAGTCTCGCCCACAAAAGCGTGCTCGTCTATGTGAAGATGATTCCTTTCTCCAAACACCGGGGACTGGCCAAAAAGTGGAACTTGGTCGAAGCCGTTTCTTTGCAGATGGATTTGAGGATGATAGTCCAAGTGTTAACAAGGTCTTCAAGAAAAAGAATGAACAGAAGGAAGATATCACCATCTTCTCGGATGATTCCATTGAGGAAGCGATGATGAGCATTCCAGATGTCGATAATTACTTGACGAATAAGCAGCCAAAAATCAAAATTTTCAGAGAGGCTTCATTCAAATCTACTCTTGGCTCACAGCAAAGCACAAGTACGTTAACCGAGCACGATCAGACTGAAGACTCCCAGGGTACGGTCCCTAGCCTCGAATCTTCGACCTCCAGTAGGAATTCATCTGAGCAACCTCCATCTCCGATCCCCGAATCGTCCACCCCGTTTTCAAGTCTGAAAAGCAGGTATTCTTTTGATGCTTCGACTCTGAGAACGCCAAAGACCATTTTCAGCCAAGGTCTTCCAACTCCACCTTCCTCTTCGGCTCAGTTCCAATCGAAGATTCCTGTTTCAACAAAGTTAACCACTGCAGCTGCAAAGAACCCCCTTGCCACCGCTACTAGATCTGTTCTCACGCCTCTTCAGCGATTAGGTGCTGCCGCACACAACCGCTTCAACTTACCACCAATGACTCCTATGCTTGCTGCTGGTCCCATTGCCTTTCTTCGTGGGACAACCGGTCTCTCTTCCCCCGAAAACAGCAAAAATAGCAAATCAAAACTGGCAGACGTTAAACCGACATCCATTCCATTGCCCCCAGTTGATGCAATTGAGGAGGCTGCTTTGAATTCAAAGGGTAGTGAGGATATGATCATACCAGACAGCGAGGGAGAGGATGAGCCATTGTCACATATCGAAGAGGGACAAAGTAAGAGTTTCGGCCTCCATTTGGGACGATTTGTATATGCTGGTTAAGGATTCTGAAGAGACCTGCGCGGATATGATGAATAGTACTACGACCCTACAACACGAAAAGATACGAACACATCGACAATGCTACGAGTAAAAATACCGAAAACTTGATCGATACGCATACTACAAGCAGCAGGAGAGCATATATTATTGGATTAATTGTTACTGTTAGATTTACTATATTATGGAGTTTGGAGCGAAGGATTAATTCCGAAATTGTGGCATGGGAGGGATAACAAAAGAGTGTTTGGTGTTGGGAGTAATAGAAAGCTAGGAGAAAGATTCATTGTGTGTTTCTCATTACAAGTGAGAAGAGAGATGGGAAAATAGATGAAGGCAAAAATTATATCCTGTTGCTCTTGTTTTTGAGCCTCGAATAAGGCTATTAGTTATGGTTAGGATTAGTATTGACTAGGATTGGAATGAGAAACGATAATTCGGAATGATATATTTATGGTTGATTTAGATATGCATTTGATAATGTTCTGTGAAGTCACGATGATAGGGAGGAGTGAGTATATTGTGCCGTCGCCGTTATTTCCTTTCTATTTGCTCAAGTCCCGGTTGGCTCCAAGAATCTCTATCTAGGTAGGTAGTGAGTGAAAATCCGAAAAAAATCTAAATCTCCGGTGAGCTTTGTAAACATTTTATCTATCTATAGTTCGTCCCTCGGTTCGGTGAGAATCATCATCATGGGGTGATTAGTTACCTGGTTGTCTAGTTGTCTAGTGAGTGAGTGAAGTCAGATAGATATTACCATAATTTGGTAACTTGGTCTAGAAGAGAGAATTTAGAAATTGGAATTGGTATTAGTATTGGTATTGGAATTGGTATTGGATACGGAATACGGAAGACGGAATACGAATCTGAACACGCGGTTGGAGTTGGAGACTTAGAATTAGAGTTGAGTCTCAATTTTCAAGGTGTATGTGTATATATATATATACGATGGCTAACAATTGCAACCTGGGATCTGATATTTAGAATCTGAAGTTCGAGAATTTGAGCCTGGCTGGCTGGCTTGATGTGGTTGTGGTTGTGGGTGTGGCGATAGGAGGTAGGAGGTAGATAGTAGATGGCAAGTAAGTAGATAGTAGTAGTAATAGTAAAATGGACTTTGAGAGAATAGGTAAATAAATAAGATCAAGATCATGATGAATAAATATATTAGCTACGATTTTTTGTATTCCTACCTATATGTATATCATCAATCCATCAACCAATCCAAACTTCCAAATAATCACCAAGTCAGAAAATCCCAAAACATCGTACGTATATAAACTAAACCATACGTAATTATACTCGAGTAATTGTAATTGTATATAAAATCCCACATATTCATTATATATCTCAACTTAATACAGTCAATCATCTACTCCTCAACCTTCACACTCCTCAGCCAGCCAGCCTACACCAGTATATCGATCGATACAAGCAAGCAAGCAGTAGCAAAAAAAACCACACCACAATACAAGACCAAAAAAAAAAGGGAGAATGAGATTATCTAACGCCCGCTTGTCCAATCAGATGATATTTAAAAAGTAAAAAAAAAAAAACTTATAGTAACCCTGTCAGGAATTCTTTTTTAAAGTAATCCCTTCCCTATCTCCCATCCATAATCTCTTGAATCCATCCTAGCCTAGCCTGTCCATATAAACTCCGGGTAAGCTTCTATGCTTTACTATACGTGTGGTGAGTATCTTCCCTATCATTCCAGTTGTCCATATCTCCATCCAACCCTATCCATTTATCCATCCCTAAACAATAGTCTCGCTCTCCTCTCCAATCGCAATAATAGGAACTGGTAGTCCACGATCCGGGCTTTGTAACACCAATTGTTCATGTCTCCTCGCTCTAATGAAATCGCTAAACGCTCTGATCAAGATGAACCATCCAACAATCATCAATGCATACGCAAACCATTCATTACTAGCGATATCACCGATTCCTCCACTTCCCGAATCCATTCCTGCAGTAGCAGCCGCATTAACCTTATCGGGGTCGAAATCATGCGAGTTTGGATCGGGAGGTTGAGCATATGATGCATCATTTTCCCCTGAAGGTGGCGTAACGACATTATTTGTTCCTTTCATATAGAAACCATATTGAATAAGCGTAATTCCGAGACCGGCACGAGATCCATTTTTGGCGGCGTGAGTGGTATGTAATAGATATGTGAGGAGAAAACCAACGAGTTGGAAAGACATGGATATCATGGCGTTCCAGATAAAAGAGAATAAAGAGCCAACTGGAAGACCTTCGACGTATACTTCATCTAGTCCACCAAGCCCGGGAGCGAGAATGGTGGTTTCCCAGTACGGTGGTGCGGCATCTGCGGCTGCTTGTTCGTATGTCTACAATTTATCAGTACGAGTTCACAACACAATAACATGTATACATACAGGAGGATGTTCTTCTTGTTTCTCGCCTCTCTCAGGCTTAGCACTTAGATTCGCAAAAACACCATCAGATCCCGAACCACCGCCATAAACCCTTCCACCTGTTGGCGGTACAAATGTCGGCACGACGGTTACTGTTCTCTGAGTAGTTGGTCGATCATCGCTCGTCGTTTCATTCAATCTCTCCGTTGACGACGAAGGATTTCCACGCATTAATCGTTGTCTATCATCTCCATCGTTATCCTCATCATCAGATCCATCATCAAAAGTATCCTCTAGATTTTGGTCGACGGGCGCTACGTGACGTCGTGAAGAAGGAGAGGAGCCTCGCGATCGGAAGGATGGTGGAGGGGATGTAGGTGTCGGAGGGGTATCTTCATCGTTCGCAGATACCTATTTTGAACTGCATTAGTATTTATTCTCTCTTTGAATTCTAACCATAGCATCTACTACACAAATCGTGGCGCGGATTAGGTGGGGATTACGCACCCTCTCATATCGTTGCGAACTCATCTTAAAATTGATTTGGGTATTCAAATAAGACAGAAAAGGAAAAAGACCAAGGAACAAAACTCGAGTTGTGAGCGAATGAATGTAAAGGGTTGGAAAAAAGGCGTAGGTCGTAAAGTAGGTGAAAGGAAGAAAAGGAAAAGTTGTTTGTGTGAAGCGTCAGGAGATTTAAAGGAAGAAGAAGTAGAAGTAGAAGGTCGTGGAGAAGGATGGTCCTTTCGGCTTTGTTTGAGATATGAGATGGGTTACAATATTGTTAGGTGGTACTCTTATTTAGTATAATAACATAAGTCTGTAGCGCCACATTCATTCGCTAGAAATCATTGATTGGTATTTTAGATGGGAAAAGGCGCAGTAAGGAACAAGGACTGGTGAACGGCTTTTTTGATTAATAAGGGGGCAGACAATGGGATTTATTATTATAAATTTGAATTAGAAGTATATAGAAATATTTAGTAAATATTTAGTAAATATATATACGATCGTCTATATGTTTTATAATTAATATTAGAACTAGTTCATTCCGCGATGATATTCCCAACTCAAATCACATACATCTCTGACCCCGTGCCTAAATATGATCTCTTACAAATCATGCCCCCAAATCACCTGCACCCAATTCTCGCATCAATTCTCCCATATCTACTAACCACACACCCATCACATCCCCCCATACTAACTAACCACACACCCGCCAAATCTCTAACATCCAAATATAGCAGCACCGCATCTCGCGCATAACAAACATGCACCACCCACTAAAACTCACTAACTCTCATTCCTCTCTAGGCTCTAGCTCGCTTTAGAAGCATCATTCATTCCATTCACCATTCTCAAAAAGTAATGACCGCATACTGTACCTACCACCCACATATCTATCCATCACATCCATAATATAATCTGCATTGAAAATCCATTTTATTTCTCCCCTCCAATTCAACGAGATCAAAAAGATTCCCTGCCAATTCCTTCATTGTGAATAATTTGTACGAGAGGTTTTAATTTATTGAAAACATCATGTCGCAGTCTGTAAGTTTTGGTTTTCTTTAACTTTTGTTTTTGTCTTTGATATTGATGGTGGTGGTGTTTGGGAAATCAAATCCTTGAACTTGTTTTGGGGGCGAAATACGATGAGATGTGCTCGCTTGGGCTAGAAGTCTAGATCTTCATATCATGGGATGAACTGAATGGGATGGGATAGAGTAATTATGCTATGAGGTCTGTTTGAACCTCTGACTCTGCATAAGCTATATCCTCATTATACTCAACGCCTCACTGTCTTGTCCCCCCTCTTACCTCCTGTTCCCCTCCTCCTACCTCATCTCCCCTCTTCCCCTCCCCTCTTCCCCTCCCCAACCTAACCCAAACAACCCAACTAACACCCCTTCTCCCTCCTCTAGTCCGCCACCCGCCACTACCTCCGCGCCCTCTCCCGCTGGCCCAAAGATGCCCTCCGTCCCGAAGCCCAATTCCAAGATGCCATCCGTCGCCGCCTCGAACGCGTATCTGCCGCTGGAAACTTCAACGAAAAGAAAGAGCTCGGTCAGGTAAACGCATTGTATAGTTTGGTTGAGAATCGCTATTTGGGGAAGGTATGCTTGATTTGATTTATTCTTATTTTAAGGAATCAGGGAGAGGGAGAGGGAGGGCAGAGAATGCCTTATATTCTGTTTTAAAAGAAGAAAGAAAGAAAGAAAGAAGAGAAAATTATAAAACCCAACTAACACCCCTCTCAATCTAGTACCCCCTAACAAGCAAAACCCTTAAACCCGCCAGCAACCCAACATACTACGAAGATCTAGTGAAAGAGCTCGAGGAGGCACCTAACAGGAGTTGGTTCCAACAGCAAGTGAACAGATGGAAGGGAGCTTTACGATTTCAATGAGAGATTTACTTACATTACAAATATGACAATGATGAAAGGGAGAAAGGAAAAAGGGTAAAATTAGGATGTATATAAATATAGGTAGGGAATGGAATGGAATTTTGTAAATACTAGGCGTTTAGTAAGTTTGATGAATAAAAGATGTCTGGAAATGAAAGGATGAAGAGATGATTGCATAAGTGCTTGTATCATTCGGTAAACAGAGGGGTGTAGATTCATTGGGGAATCATAATACATTCATTGGAGGATATTTACTCGAGCCTTGAAACTCTGAATCTCTAGCTAGATACCAAGCTCTTTCATTCTTGTTTTCTTTTCCATCTTCATTTCTATGTGCCCAAGAGTAAGGGAAGAGCAATAGCAATAGCAACTCCTGCTCTGTACAGTACATATACAAAGCATACAGCTCATCACTCCATTCCTCCTACCGAGACTACAACCCCAGATATCCAAACCTGCAAGCTATTATTCTACTGCAAGGTTGGTATCCTCGAGTTATATCACGGAATTCTACGAGGCTTGTCGATTCTTCACTGTGTCCCCAAAAATGCATCTTCCCTTCCCTTCCCTTCCCTTCCCTTCCCTTCCCCTCCCCTTCCCATTGCCTTCCCCTAAATATATCTACCATTCGGATCCACTCTCCCCATCAACTCGATACTCTGTTCATACATCGTAAACACAATCCCACCACTCAAAATCAATCTCCCCAATCGCGGCAAAGCCCCACTCCAAAACGTAAACAGGCCCTCATTCTTCGCAATCAAGCTCGCGCAGTGAAAACTATTCTTATACAGCGTTCTCGCCTCTATACTCTGCATGCGCGTCTTCACCGTATCAAGTGGTTGCGTCACATAAACCGTGATGATACCTGCCAATCCCCCGATTCCAAAGGTAGACAAAGCGCCTAGTTTTTCCCCAGGCGCGGTATAGGATTGTGCGAGCTGACGCAGCGAAGTGTAGGAGCCGAAGCGGACAGCCGAATTGGCAGATTGACGGGCGGTGGTGGGGACGAAACCTTGGAAGAATCCGCGCAGGCCTCTTTCGCGGGCGATTATGGGGACGGCGTGGAGAAAGCCTCGAAGACGGGGTTTTGCGGATTTGCGGTCGTCAATCCTGGGGGTGTTAGATTTTTCTTCATTTAGAGAGGAGAGGGGGGATTACAAAGTAGTTTTGATACTCTCGAAAGGCGTGACTGCTAATAAACTCTCCGTAACACCAGCTCCAAATCCAGCAATCACAGTTCTGGGCCCGGAAATCTTTCCATCCGCGTCTTGGAGTAGTGCTTTATATTGATCGAATGCGACGAATCCTATTCGCGATTGAGATTAGCATTCATTCACATCCACACCTCTCCCACATTATCAATTCCCCTCCCCCTCATTCCCTCAACCATCCAAAGCAAATCCCAATCCCAATCCCAAAACCCCAAAGACAACCAAAAAAGAAAACATACTAATCCCCGCCTTCAACGAATTCCCAATAATCAACGTCGTACACCCCGCATACCACGCGCTTCCGAATTTCGGCCAAGGAAGCTTCCCGCTCTCGGGCAATCTTCTATTCAGCTGCGTCCGCGTCTTTTCAAATTCAAACGGATACGTGATTGCGATTTCGAAGGCGCCGGCGGTGCTCCCTGCGATGATGCTGCGCAGCGCAGAGGGTCTTTGTTTGGGTTTTTCCTGGGCGGCAGCCGTGGTTGAGGCCATGGTGAGGAGGTGTGCGTCGCAGGAGTACTGCGTGCGTGGATGGATGGGAAGTTAGATGTATATGACAATGACAATGACAATGGCGAATGCAAAATACGGAATGGGAAGTTAGGCTCTGTTCGAGGTGAACAAAAAGAGCTATCAACAGGGATTCATGCGGGCGGGAAATACTTTTTCGTGCCTGTGTTTATTTTACTTGGGGATTGTGATGCAATCATATCGTTGAAACCGATGCTCGGTGCTGGCCGCTTTTAGCGAGGGGTATTTTTGTTATCGATTGATAGACTGACTGATAATGGGATCTGCTTGGTTCACTTATTACTACTGCATAGCAATGGTATTATGGATACCGGCTGGCAGTTGAATGTACAAGTAAATTTAATGCACAGGTCTATTCCTATCTTCATAGGTATACCCATCTTCATATATCCCATGACGTTGACTTGTATCTTTGGCTTCACAATCTTCGTATGAGCATTACCTACTTGCCGCTTTAATCCGCCCGCCTAAACTATCCAATTTACCAAAACCAAATCAACATCCCGTCAGATCTCAAGTGCACAGCAAAATGAATATTATAACATCTGAAATTCTTGTTCTGCAATATACTCGTACAGTCAAAAGGTATAGAACTGTTCAGTCATGCAAAGATAGGTAGTCTAATGTACAACCAGGATTGTATGCGCGTGGATTGAAACCCCAACCCAATACTCCATATGCATTTCGATCCGCCCTTCCCAACGCCTAGGTAAGTTTACCATTTCCACCCATACAAGGAGGTGATGTTTTCAAGAATAAAAAACTCTACAAAAAAAAAATATGCCCGTCCATTGATCCCAGCCAAATGCCATCCATCCCATTAATTGACCTTACTGATTAAAAACCATGGGTGTTCCACCCAAACTCGGTGCAAGTTGTATGGTATTGTATCCTCCGGGTATACCAGCCATGGAACCCATCTGCTCTCGCTCAAGTTTCTCTTGCTCCATGCGTGCACGATCAGCTTTCGTGATACGAGCTTTACGTGCTGCTGTGTTTCCACCACGGGAACCCGCTCCGCTTGATGTAGCGGCAGCTTTACCGCCCGTACTGACACGACTTGTGGTGGCTTTCTCGCCAGTGGCGGCTTTTGGTTTTCGAACTCGAGGCTTCTTTGCTGGACCCTCACCCCTATGTAACGAATTAGTCCTGTATTGGTTTCATCAATGGTTTGTGGTACATACCTCTCGAGTGTTGGTTTCTCACCCTCTCGAACGAGAGGACCAGAATACACGAAGAAGCCATCATTTACAGCGGCAGCTTGTTCCTCCCAAATCATCTCCGAATCATCAACAAAACCGTCGTCCTTGTCGTATTCATCCTCCTTGGTCTTTCTTTTGGGGGCAGCTTTAGCTTTTCTTGTACCGCTATCAGTACCAACTCGCCCATCACTCATTCCGCCCATCTCAACATTACTTCCCTCTCCTTCAGAATCCAGTGACATTTCATCACCACTCTCCTTGTTAGAACCATTTCTCTCCAAGGCTGCACCTGCTGCTGCAACCCTTGCAAGCCGATCACGTTGAGCTGCCAATCGGGGGTGTAAGGCATCCCAACCATATTTCTCCTCAGCCGTGCGAGCGAAATTGACATAAATATTTACATCACCATTCAAGGGGATGTCAAGAACAATTGTAGGGGCACGCGTCTCCGTACCGTCATTACCTCCGAGTCCCATCAGGCCTGAACCTGGAAGTGGCGGTGGGGTAAGGAGAATATCTTTTTCTTTCTCTTTCTCTTTCTCTTTGCCCTTTGCCGGTGGCTTTGGCGTTGATGTTCCTGAAACTCCGTTGGTTGCGGTTTTCTTATTCGAATTACCGTTAGAAACTTGAGGTTCCTTTTGCGCCAAAACAATTGGAGCAGTAGGTGGTGTTGGGGCGGGCATTGGTTGTGACGTTAATGTCGGGGTAGGTACAAAGGGCCGAGGACTATTTGTCTCAGACATTGCTGATAATCCTAACCTGTTAACAATTGGGGAGGCAGGTAAGGAACTATGTCCGTCTTGTTGACGTTGTTGATGCATTAAAAATGAATGAGCCGATGGCGAGGTCAATGGCTGATTCGGAGGGTCGACAAGACTGGCGATGGAAGGTGACGCACTTGCGCGATTGGTGACTTGAGGTGGAATTGGTGATCCTTGGGAATTATTGTACGAGTGGTGACTGACGAGGGTTTCTCGAACAGGATCATAATTAGATCTAATAGGATCATAATTTTGACCGCTAGTACGGACAGCGCTTTGTGGTTGTGGTTGTTGTATTGCCACATGTGACTGAGGTTGACTGATTTGTTGCTGTACTTGTTGTGGCGGAGGAACTTGAGGTTTTGGTTGAGGTGGGGCGGAATTGAAGAAAGATTTGGGAATAGCCTCAGTTTGACCCGAATTGGCAATCATAGCGTTCTGCACTGGTGGGGTTGCAGGAGCACTAAAACTAACATCACCTAAATGCATTCCAGGAGCATCAGTAATCTTTGTTTGTCGTGATGATTCTCCCCCATTGGTATTTTCGGAAGGTGTAGCCTTTGGCTTTCGTGATCGTGCAGAAGGAGGAGCATTAGGGTCTCTTGGTTTGCGCACTCTTTTAGGTTTTGGAGCGTCGGTATTGGTGGCCGAACTAGCATCACCGGCCTTTGTTCTAGGTTTTCTAACAGCCTTCTTTCGGGCTGGCTTTTCTGATGTTGAAGCAGCTCCATTAGATTGGTTGACGATAATGCTATTTGAATCATTACGAATTTGTATGTCATCTATCTCGGGACTGGATCTTGGTGGGGATGATAAATCGGAATTGCTGTTGTTGGAACCCATTGGTGGTGAAACCCCGCGAACATCATGAGAATTTGGCATTTTTGACAAATGAACTCAAATTATTTAATTTGGGTATGTAAATAGGTAATCAACACCATCTATTGATCTCTGGAGAAGGGTATTTATTTCAATTATGAATTTTTGATTTTTGGCGTGATTTGTATGTAACCCGTGATTGTTGTTGGCGGTAACGTTCGTAACACGAAAGCGTTGCGGAACTTCTGAATAGCTTCAATTTTGACACGAGGATGAGAAAAATGAAAAATGGTTGTTGTTGATAGGAAGCGAGCTGAGTTTAATGTAGTTGATAGAGGAACAAATAGTTGAGACTAATCGGTATCTATTGGCATTATTTTGAGACGGTGATCGATAGAAAGTCAAAAATGATTGATGAAATGGATCGATTGATTATTTGAACTTGTATAAATTGTTAAGTGTAAATGAGAAGAAGGGTTTGAGTTGAAGAAAAGTGTTGAAAAGGTGTTCAGATATGGAGATTGACGAGAGGGGGATTTTAGACTTCTTGTACTTTGATCATTACTACGTTTTGGATTTAATTCAATACAAGCGACATTTCCAATTATTCACAGACGCCATTTAATAAGAAACTCTTTTTTCGCCGTATGGTGCGGATGGGAAAGAAAGGCAAGGTAGGTAGAATGGGTAGGTGGTGGTGGTAAAGGGCAAAGGCAAAGGTAGAGAGGGAAGGGCAAGGGAAGGGAAGGGAAGGGAAGGGAAGGGGAAGTGGGAATTAGATTGGGAAAGAACGGTTGCCGGAACATGGACTGATTGATTGACTGACTTGACTGACTGACTGACTGACTGACTGAGTAACTGACTGATGACTTTAGATGAGAGAGCTCTTGAGAAAGAGAGATTGCCCACGCTAGTTGGTCAAAAATGCCGTAGTACTAGTAATAAGTAAGCCTTTCTGTTTCGATTTCTTTGCTTTTTCCTACCCACCTTCACTTCAATCAATTGGTACGACTTGGTCTGGGCATATGGGGCTTTGCTTTAGATTTGGGTGTTGGACATGGGGGTATGTGTTCGGAGTTTAAGTTGCGGTGGTGGGTGGTGTGTTCCCTTGCGGATCATCGAAGCAATTAAAATAGTCCTGTGAGCTGTAGGTCCCTAGGCCATTTGGTTGGTCTGACAAGGGAAAATAGAAGCGTAGAAGAGAAGCTCTATCTCCAAGCTACGATTGATTGTCCGATGAGAATAGACGATAGACGAAACAAGACCAGGGCTAAAGGGGGCAAAGGGGGCAAAGGGTAAAAAGGCTTACCTAAGGCAAAATAGTCAATTTGGCAATTACAAAGTAACACCGAATGAGTAACTATATCGGTAGGTAGGTAATAATTATCCGTTTTTCCAACAATAGGACTGACTGACTCTCACCATCCCAGTCTCTCTACCTCTATAAACTGACAAGGGGGGGATGATGTTGAAAACTAATAATGCATGTGATTTTATACCCAGTTATATCCAACGGAAACATCAGATAACATCTCCGTGTGTGCAGCCGTATGTGCAGTTCCGCATCTAAAAGAAATCTCTCCATTTTCGGCAAATACAGTACCAGTACCTACTTCAGTTCAATCTTCCCCTTTAAATGGTCGTATCATGGTTGATAAACATTTTGACTCATCTGAGGATACATATATACAACACCTACCTAGGTATCTGCCCAATATTGACACTTATGTCGGTATATTATTAACATGCATAACCTCGAGCCAAAAATGTAACAATAGAATTGATATTGTTTTCCATCGACATGTTGTCAATCGTTGCTCGACGTCTGATGGCTTCCCGAAATAAATGTTTGTGAAATGCAGCTAGTCAGATATGAGTTAGCGCATAACCTTATTTTTTCTTAGAGGCTCACGTTTTTGATATCCTAGCAGCCTTGCATACGGATCTTAATTTCCCCACAACCTAAACAAAAAGACTACAAAAACACTACCTAGGTACTCTGTGCAAAAACATACTAAACATGGAGTTTCGTGGTGAGAGATTTACTGTGAATCTTTCCGATGATGAGGATGAAATCGAATCAAGTTCAACTATTCCACCGAGCAATACCCCTTCATTTACCTCTCCCTTCGTCGCAGATATTAAAGAACGTTCTACAAAACCACCAACAGCTCCTCAATTAAAAACTTCAACAACAGGCTTTCCCGAACATAAAAAAAGAATACGAGTATCAGCATTCAAAAAACAAAGGGCGGGTAATGCAAACGATTCGGTGGCAGACAATCAAAATGCAGCGGTAGCAGATTCTCCCAATGCTTTCGGAGTTCCACCGTCTCAGAGACGTCCAACAGGCGCAGAGAAGGCAGCTACGCAGGAGGACGATTTCAGTATCGAAAAGGAAAGGAAAAGAATAGATGAAGAGAATAAAATGAGAATAGCTTCTATGTCAAAGGAAGAAATCGAGCAAGAACAAGAAGACTTACTCGCTACTTTAGATCCTTCTTTGATCCAACGACTTTTGAAGAGAGCCAATTTTGATGACGGACGTGGAGATACGGGAATCGATCCCCCATCTTTGACTCAATCTCTAAAGAACGATGAGACCAAAACTATACCTCCGGAAAACAAAGATCAAGCCACCCCTGCACCCAAACCAGAAGGAAAGCCTGTCGCGCCTCAAAAGTCTGTGAGATTTGAAGAAGATGAAGAACCGGCAAAACCCATAGATCTAAAACCAGCATCAGAGCCTGCTTCGAGCGTCCCTGAACTTCCTCAACCATCTATACACTTCCCGACCGCTTCCACTGTTCCAGACTTAGACCCAAACGACCCTTCGTTTCTCGAGAACCTACATCAGAAATATTATCCATCTCTTCCCGCTGATCCTTCAAAGCTCGCTTGGATGGCACCAATACCCACACATGGTTCGGTAGCAGACCAAGAATCTCCTTACTATCCCGCAGCGGAAGCTTTGGCAGCTTCAGCTCTTCGATTTGATTTTAGAGGAGGTTTGTTGCCACCCAGAATCGCGAGGGCTATGCCAATTACCAAAGGGCTACATCATCATGGTGAGGCTCCCGAAGCTGCTGGGTATACAATTCCGGAATTGGCAAGATTAGCTCGCTCTGCGTTCCCAGCCCAAAGGTGTATTGCATTCCAAACTCTGGGGAGATTCCTATATAGGCTCGGCAGAGGCGAGTGGGGAGATCCGGGTACTGAGATGCCAAAGGGTCTATGGAGAATCGTGGAAGAGGGCAAAGTTATTCAGACTCTTGAGGAAGCTGCTAATACCGAGGGGGGGCACCAAGGTAGCAAAGCCTACGCGATAGAAGCTTTATGGCTTTGGCAGAAAGGTGGTGGACATATTTGGAAAGCTGATTGACGAGTTATGAGAAATGATCTTTGGCCTAATGTTTATGATGTGTACAAAAGATCCTTGGAAATCAGCATGAGTTTTTATATCATGATATGATGACGATTCGCAATCAAGGTGATTGTGTTAGACCTATCTGCCTATTATTTGCAAAAACATCATTTCGATGTCCAAACGCCCACAAACATGTATACCCATTCTATCAACCCAGAAAAGAATCTTATGGTACGATATTCAAGTCTGAGTAGAACATTCGTTGCATGGCCAGATTCCGGGAGAACGAATAGGCTAAGAAATAGAAAGTCCAAATACCATGGTTTTGAGAATCCACAAGTAAGTTAAAGCGAATTGGTACCAATTTTTAAGCTTTTGCATCAAAAAGTTCTCTTGCCTCACTCCATCTCATACCATCAATCGTAAATTATTACGGCAGGGTCGGCTCTCAGCAAGAGCCTCGCTAGTAAGATTTCATGTCATGAACCGCCATGTCAAGCAGTCGCGCTTTCCAATTTTAACAGTAGGGGAATTTCACACCTCTTTCTTAACTTTATATGTCTCTTCAATACCATAAGCCTTCTGCCCTGATTTCTTATTTCCTCTTCTTCTTTCAAAATTTCCAGTCATAAGTACATCCATTAATTCTTCAATGCTTTTCTCGATTTTGGTTTGGGTTTCTGATTTTGTTTCTTCTCGTATCCTTCACTGAATACTAGATCATCTCGCTTTAGAAATCAGTATTATATTGATAGAAATCGTGCTTATTGTTTACCGCTGAGCACCATTTCGTTTTGACTGAAAGTCAATAGGCCGTTATGGGATATTTTTGAACTTTGGTATGGCAGATATCTTTTTATAACCTGGTCTGGTTCAGTTACCTAGTGTTAGGATTCAACGTCCACCGCAACGGCTTTGGCGTTGAAGGTCATGAAACTACCACACGCACAACCACAACCGATGACGATCGAACAGGAAGGTGAGGAAATAGAATATGTGGAGCGGAAGAGGAAGAAATCGACGAAGAGGAGGGCTGACTCGGTGATTGACAGAGAGAGTGGCATGGCACCGCCGGAGGGAATGGCACCCTTTAATGATACCAATATTATGTCGCCATTGGAGGAAATACATGACCCAGAAGAAAAGCATGCCACTGTAGAATCTTCAAAGAACATACATGAGAAGGGGTGGCAATATTTGGGCGGTTCTAGAAAGGGGAATACACCGTCGCGTTTCATGAATCGTGATGACCTCATCAGACTATACGTTGGCAATGTCCCGCACAATCGTCATACCTTTCGCGCCCCCAAAGCCCTTCTTCATGCCAAAGTCAAATACTTCGATGACCTTCTCGCGCGGAGGCCTAAGATTGGGAATTTGAATCTTACCGAGAAAGAACCAACTTCCTTTGCTTTGTTTCTCGACTGGATTCACCGCGGGGTGTACGCACCTTTGGATATCGAAGAGGGACTTATCCCCTTTCGGAGTCGCATCATCCTGTATGATCTAGGAGTTGAATACGAACTCCCAGAACTGATGGATTATACAATGACCGTTCTCATCACAAATTATGCAATGCATGATGAATTGACGTTCAACGAAGAATACGCAAATTTGATATATCTGGATACTGATGACGGTTCCAAACTTCGTTCGTTCGTATCCCACTCATTGGCGATTAGTCTTTTAGCTATGGGTGATTTTTCAGAGAAACAGGCCTGGATGATGGAATCTGGTCATCCGGAATTGTGGAGGGATGTATCGAATTGGATGAATGCTGTTAAAGTAGGGAGCTTCGTGACTTCGTCCGTTTCTTCTTCATTTCCTAAACCTTTGGCACCCTCAAAGTGTATTTTTCACGTCCATGATGTGGGAGCGGCATGTGCATTCATGGGTGGTATATTCTAATGGGGTTTATAAAGTATTATGTGGTCGTCAGAGTTGGTACTGGGAGAAAGGTATGATGTGCTGCGTGTATTCAATATCATGCGTCTATACTAGGGTTTTCTGGTCGATAGGCTCCCCCACATTCATTAATCTGTGGATGGTATATTATAGTGGTTGAACCAAAGAACTTGGTATGAGTACTTGTGCCAGTTGCTTATATCTCTTCCATTGTGTTTTCCTTTTTTGCATGAAATGTCATCTAATATACATCCGATTACCTAACATATTTCGTCGTTAAGGAAGTTTTTAATTTCGTTCCTTCATAAAACTACGTTGTAGCCAACCATATCCGTAAAATCATAGCAAGTTACATTGTAACTTAAACTGCCCTTTTCTTTGGGTCTCCGTCGACTTCACCAGTGCTACTGGCACTTGGCGTGTTCAACCCTTCGCCCTCGACACTGTCCACAACGCCTGCTTGCTCATCCTCATCCCACGCATCTTCCATATTCTCATCCCAATTATCAATTTCTTCATCTAGTGTCCTCGATGCCGCGGCCACACCACTCTCCTGTGCT
Source organism: Botryotinia convoluta (assembly GCA_004786275.1). NCBI lineage: Eukaryota > Fungi > Ascomycota > Leotiomycetes > Helotiales > Sclerotiniaceae > Botryotinia > Botryotinia convoluta. Next base: position 6,125 of record PQXN01000140.1, on the reverse strand, counting down.
CCCACTCCCTCCCCCAATTCCAAATCTTGCTCTTCATCCCCGGGTACAACATGATATGTCTTTGCCAATCGCTTACGCTCCAACATCCGCAAATGATACCAACTACACAATGCGATGCCAGCTAGTGAGCCTACGATGTTGGCGACGATATCGTAGAAATCGAAGGTTCTACCATTGGGCAAGGAACCCTGGAGGAATTCAGAGCCGACTCCAAGAATACCGGTGCAGAATATTAAAGTAAAGTTGAGGTTTCTTCGACGACTGGTATCGAGTATCCAATAGAAGACGACGGTGAGGATAAAGAAGGTAATGGTGTGCAGGACTTTGTCGTTAATGACTGCGTCGACTTGGATGGATGTTAAGCCTGCATAACCAGCGAGTAGAAGAAGGAACAGGAATGCTCCTATTGGGACAAGATTGTGTTAGTTTGGGAGCTCTCTGGGGACATGGGGAAGGGATTATGGATGGGATGGGATGGTGTGGAGAAGGAGGGGAGGACATGGGACTAGGAGGGGGAGCTAAAGTATGATTTACCTGCAAAGGGTAGCCTTATGCGCATTTCTTGAAACTCCTCGAGCCCTTTTCTTGTCTTTTGTAGTAAATTGGATTTCCTTGAGTTTAAAAAAGCATCACTGCTAGTTTTTAACTAACTTGTATGGGTATTTGAGGTCTTGAGATAGTTGATTTCCTTATGTATTATGTTGAGACAAGCTCTCTCTTCTTGTGTTCAAAAAGTGTTCAGAGCTTCTGGTTAAACCTGGCAACTTGCAGATTCCTTCTCCATCTTCCATGTGGGTTGGCTGCAGCTCGAAATCACACCTGAGGTTCAATTTCTTTCCAATGGTTAGTCAGTCTACTTCGTGTACCTATCAAAATTCTTGCACGGACCAATATCTTCAATGTTGAATATGGAGATTCAGTACGAGGTAATCTTTAATTCGACCTATACATGGGAAAATAGATAGATAATTGAAATGTATATATTTATGTTTGTAGATTGTGATGTATTGTAATTATATACGAATTTTGAAGATATTTCAGGAGTGAGAACATGGAATTCATGAGAAAATGATGGTTCAAATGTTGCTCAATTCATTGTCTTTTCAATACACTACGAGTGCTAGATTTCTAGGTAAGGGAATCACAGACAACGTCCTACAACCACCAAATCTAACCTCATCTCAAGAACTTCATCAAACCATCAACATCAACGCCATAAATTAATCAATATTTTGCGCAAATCTAATACAAAGATGCGCACAATATCGAATCCAATTTAAATCACGAAAAGGCGACAACTTTAAGACGGTTTGTCGCGACCTAGAGATTTGACGTTATGGGCGGCGGAGAGAGGGGACTTTTGTCTCGCTCTGGGGTATCCGGACACAACTCTTCCATCACAAATGGCACATCATGGTCACCTTCCTCATCGAATATAATTCATTCCCAAAAGACTTACCAAAATAAAAACAATACTCCTCCGCGATCGCATACTCCAAGTATATTCGATGCCACAATGGCTGACTCGGCCAACGTACAGGAGGAGGAAAGTAAAAGTACAATATTTAAAGAATTATATCGCCGCAGCGAGGCAAAGTTGGCGGGATTATTTGGAGGCGGAGATTCTCCTGCAGATGTCAATGAAGATCATGATGTCTCGGCACAGAATACACAATTGGTCGAGGATGCAACCGCCATTGAACCGGCTAAGCAAGCACAACCACCAAAGAAACCGGCGCGCGCCATAGACGAAGACAATTATGATGATGATGACGAGGAAGACGAGGATGAACAACAAGATTCCCCCTCAAAGGCAAGAAGCGCGAATGCTTTGTTGTCGCCTTCGAAGTCGGGGAGTTCTCCCATCCAATCTGACTTATCCCCCTCAAAGAACGCGGAACAAAATAAAGATGATGCGGCGAGCGACCAACCTAAAACTTCCGAAGATGCGCGCAAGAAATTGGAAGAGGAGAAGAAGGCCGTCGAGGATGCTGCCAAGCGCAGTTTCAATACCATATTCTATACATTGGAGAATGATCGGATCGCCATGCTGGAACAGCAGCGGCTGGAGGAATCCGAAAGGCAAACAGACGCAGAAATGGACAATAATGGCAATGCTGGACCTGCCAATAATCGACAAGCCGAACAGCATAGTTCCCTGGCCAGTGCCGAGATGGGCGCATCGAGTTTGACGTTGAAGAATCTCTTTGCTCGCATCGACGCCAAGCGTGACAGGGTCCAAGCTACGGATCTAGAGTTGAGAGCCTTGATCAATGAGGTCCGTAAGAATAGAAGTAAATGGGCCAGTGAGGACAATGTTAACCAGGAAGAGTTGTACGAGGCTGCGGATAAGGTTTTGAGTGAGCTCAAGGCTATGACAGAATACTCGGCTCCTTTTCTTGTCAGAGTGAATAAGCGCGAGGCTCCTGATTATTACAATGGTAATTTCCATGGCTCATACATGAGTGATTTTTGCCGCTGACATGAAATAGTTATCAAGCACCCTATGGACCTCGGCACAATGACTAAGAAGTTGAAGACACACCAGTACAGATCGAAGAGTGAATTTGTTGCCGATCTCGACTTGATATGGGAGAATTGCTTGAACTATAATGGCGCAGATAAACATCCTTTGCGAAGAAATGCGGAAAGTATGAGGAAAGAGGCAGCAAAACTTATACCCTTGATTCCAGATCTTGTTATTCGACCTCGAGCAGAAGTAGAAGCAGAGGAACGTCGCAAACAAAACGGAGGGGATGATGCTGATGAAAGTGACGACGAACCTATTATGTCTTCTAGAGGTCGGGGTGAAGGCGGTCGAGGTGTAAAGGGGCATGGCAAGGCACGGAAGAATACTTCCAGGCGTGAAGAAAGCACCCCGGGCATCGATCAAAAACCTGCTATTCAACTCAATGGCGTTCTTGGGAACCTCAATCAGGATGGCTCGGAAGTGGATGGTAGTCAGAATGGCTTTTCTACTCCGATCCCAGGTGGTTCTGTAACACCTGGCGGCATGAATGGTGTCGCTAGTCAGGGTGATGGTATGGATATTGATGCCCCTTCAATCAATGGCATGGGTATGCAAGGATTTGCGGCAGAAAATATCTATGAAGATGAAGAGTACAAAATCTGGAAGCAGGTCACCAAGAAAAATCGTGCCATGGTTGCTAAAGATCGAAACCGATTATTCAAAGGTGATAAGTTGAATCCAGATGAACCTGCTCTTCTACGAAGCAAAGCCGGGATGAGAAGGTGGCTGCGCCAACGGAAACTGGATGATCCCAATAGCTCGAATGTCGAAGGCGCCATTGAAGATAAAAAAGCGAAACAGGGCGCAGAGACTCTTGCCGAAGGTATGGAGGGCGAAGAAGAACAGTTTTTGCCTGATTATTATGATCCGCTATCAGCCATCCCAGATATCAACCCGAGATTACAATGGGTGGAAGATGCGGATGGTAATCTGGTTGAACAGTCGGGAGAATTTCTTCGAATGGTACCTGCTGGACATTTTACCGCACCGAAAAGTTTCTTGACTGGCAAAGTTGAGGCCAATATGAAGCAAATGCAAGAAACGAGAAAGCTGTGTTCCAAGATTGGTGTTATAAAGCAGATGCAATTGCAGGCGCAGGTAATATTGAGATGGTTCTGGCAGGAGATTGAATTTTACTAATTTTCCATGCAGATGTATAACAATCAGTTTCCTAAGTATGAACCCGAACCATTCATAGAAACAGATATCGAACCACATGTCACTTCAGATGATGGTCCTATCATGTCTTCTTGGGTTTGTAGAGCTGCAATGCAACGATCTGTCGCCAAACTTTGCTATCATGCTGGGTTTGAAGAATTGCAACCGTCTGCTTTGGATGTTATAACTGATATTGCTGGAGATTTCTTTGGCAAAATTGTCAAAACGTTTGGTGTTTATCGAGAAGCGCATAAAGTCCCTGCTGCACCTGGCACTGGAAGTAAATGGCAAGAACGTTATACCAACGAAGAAGTTGTCTTGCATAGTTTGGGTGAAAATGGTATGGATATAGAAGCCTTGGAAAGCTACGTTAAAGATGATGTTGAGCGTCTCGGAACCAAACTTTCGGTCATGCATGAACGCATGAAGGCTCATCTTACAGATCTACTCAGACCCGCCCTGCAAGATAATAGCCAAGACGGATCCGGTGCATTCAACGAAGGCAGTGAACAATTTGTCGGTGGTGACTTTGCAGCAGAACTCGGCGAAGATTACTTTGGTTTCAAGGCCCTTGGCTTGGATAGTGAATTCTCAATGACAAGTCTTGGCGTGCCACTCCATCTCCTTCATACGAGAGTTCGTAGCGCCTACCAAGGACCCACCGCTGCAGCGCCCCAAGCCGAAATATTCGCACAACTCGAACCTTTACCACCTATTACAAAGGAAAGCATCACTAGTCAAATCGGCCTGGTCAAGAATTTCTTCCTCGCTAAATTACATGCGAATGATGACGAACCGCTACTAGAAGACGAGGAACTCACTGGGAAGCAAAAACCAACTCGGCCACGTCTGGGTCCGACGGGTAAAATTACAAGCCCAAGAAAGAGACCTCTTAAAGAACAGAGCGGTAATGCGAAGAAGAAGAAGAAATTGGATAATGGATCAGCAGTCGATTCGCAGTTGTCGATTAAGACGGGTGGAAGTGGAAGTCCGCAAAAGGGTAAGGGTGAGAAGGGCAAATCAGGATTGCCAAATGGAAATGCGGGGAGCGTGGAGGAGAGTATGGATGGGAATAGTCCGGTGGAAAAAGATGATGGGGCGACGATTCCAATGAGCCCGGAGAGTATTGGGGAGAGGTAATGGGGTTGTGTGGAGGAAGGGGTAGGGGGGAAAGGGCTATATAAAAGTTTTTGGGTGGGTGGTTGGTTGTATTGGGCTTTGCGTATGCATGACGGTGGTGTTGCTGGGTGACTATTTCTGGGAGGGGGAGAGTAGAGTTGGATGGGATGGATATGATGGGATGTACACATTCACGATCCTATATTTTCCTTCGAATCAGATCGAGGAAAGTAAAGGAACACGGGAAAGACAAGAGTGAAATGTGAAGTGTGCTCGCTGGTTGAATCCACTTACAGAAAACAACCCGAGCATCAAGCATCATGGATAGGAATGGGCGGGTAGTATGATAGCAGAAAGGCAGAACTCAATATACTAGTACATATGGGAAAGGGATGGATGGGCGGATGGGCGGTCTTTTCCAACGGTACCAGCTGGCTCCACACAGGAGATGATCATCTGGGTAGGATAGGATAGGGTAGGGTGGGAAACTTTGATATCACCATGAATTTTAAGAGAGCGCGCCGAGCAATTCGAGCAGAGCAATTCAGTTAATTAGTTCGTGTCATATGTATTAAGAATTATCCTTTTTTTCTCATTACATGGTGTTTTTTTGTTGCCTTTTGCTTTCTGCGTCTTGCTTCTTACGTTTTATGTCTTGCGTCTTGGTCTTGAGTTTGACGGGTAGAGTAGGGTAGGGTAGGGGCGCTTGGGCTTGAAAGGACAGGCAAGCAGGTAGGGATGGATTGGGGAAGAATGGGAAAGGAAAGGAATGGGGATAAAGAGTTTTCGCTTGGACGGGTGTGATATTTGATGTTCATTTTTTGGTAAACGAAGAAAGGATGTGATTAGATGGATGGTCAAACTCCTTTCTTGTTGGTTACCTACATTCGTTCATTCGTTTTTGGAAGTGCTGCGTGCATGCATGTATGGTGAATAGGATGGGATAGGATGGGATGTGCATATTTGGAAACTTTTCTTTCCGGGATGAGGGGATGAGAAGACGATTCATGAGTATGAGTATGAGTATGAGATGAGCGGAGGGGCCTTCTGGGTGGTATGCTATGTAGTAGGTGGGGATGTTGGTTAGTAGATTGGGTTGGTTTGGTTTGGTTTGGTTAGGGAGATGAGAGGGGAAGGGGAATAGGAAGGGAAGAGGAAGGGAGAGGGAAAAGAGGAAAAGCATATGCGAATGATATTTATATTTATATTCAAGAATCAAAATAGATGATGCGATGCGAAGTTATCCGAAGTTATCCGAAGTTACGAATTGGGATGGGGATTCGCGAATAAGTCAAATTTGTATTCTAGAGGGGGGGGG
>PQXN01000139.1:0-97069 GCA_004786275.1 Botryotinia convoluta | reverse complement strand
TCTTGTCATTTATCAATTAAATTGCTAGCTCTTTATCTTATAGATTGGAATTGTTATTAATTTTTAAAGTGATTCAAAATGGGTGATCGAGATCGTGCACATAGCAGTAGTAGGGAAATCGGTTACGAAAGCAACCGTATATCTCGGCGCTAGTCTAAAAGTAGATCTACTCTATGCCTATACGCCAAACAGTGCCTTCCTAGTATCATAATCATACTTCAAATCCAAATGCCAATAATTTGGTGTATCTGCTTTACAAACCTCCCAAGCCTCATCCAAAACTTTCACTACTTCTTCGGGCAATGGTCCCTTCTCACAGTCCTTCAAATTCGAATCTAATTGTTCAATACTGCTCGCCCCCATGATAATTCCGTCGTCTCCATCCAAAACATTCAGTGCACTATGATGTATACACCATCGGAATGCAGTCTCCACCATTGTGAGATTATGTTTTTGAACAACTGGTTCGATCAGTTTCAATGCGGCGAAGTTCGATTCCTTCCAATAGCGTTTTCTGTACATTTCGCCCAACTTTCCCACGGCATCGCTATAACGTCCACTGGTTGGAATTTCTGATGACTTGTAGGCTCCTGAAAAGAGACCGCCTGCGATGGGGTTGTAAATGACGACAGAAATACCGTAGCGTTTACAGCATGGAATGAGTTCAGAGGCCAGAGAGCGGGTAATGGCATTGTACATTCCTTGGTAAACTGTTGGCCGCACCCAATTGTTGTATTTGCAATGCATAACTATTTCTGAAACTTCAAAGGCTGTGAAGTTTGAAAGTCCTAGGTTGACAAATTTGCCTTGTTTATGGAGTTTGTCGAGAGCCGCCAATGTCTCTGTAAAGGGCGTTGCACGATCCTACAACTCATTATCAGTACTCCTTCATGTTTCGAATGACTGAGATGAACCAACAGCAGCGTGCAAATAGAATATATCCACACAGTCCGTCCCCAACTCTTTCAAACTCGTCTCAAATCTATTCGTTATTTCTGCTTCTGTATGCAATCCCGCTTCTGTTGGATAGACTTTTGTGGCCAGTGTTAAGCCCCTTTCTTGCCATTTTGCTTCGCGTGTGAAAGCTTCTTGTTTCCCTCCAACATATGTACGTGCGGTATCGACTTCATTGTATCCGGCGCCTTGAAAATGATCGAGGAAGGTGTTGTATTCATCTAATGAGGTTATACGTGCGCCGGTGGATGGGTCTGGACCAAAGTTCATAAGACCAAGAATTATTCGAGGTTTGGGGTTAGTAGCTATGAGAGGCATTTTGAGGAAGTGGATTGAAAAGGGATAATGTTTCTTGGTTGACGAGTGAGTGTAATAGTATTCTTGCTCTTCAAGAGTCAAAGTGGAGTGTTAAATGCAGATTAGATGCTAGGTATAAACACTGTATGAATACTATATGAAGATGCACATTCACATTCCTGTACAGAGCAGGTACCAGTTGTAATGAAGGTTGAATGTAATTAGTGACGCCATCTTGTTCAACCCCGCATCACTCACCCCACCTTCACTATCATCACAAACACCGACCTACCAAGTAATACATTGGTGATACATTTGATACACATCTGGAGGGTATTCAGATGCATTAAAGCCGAGGTTGAGAAATGCCGGTAGGATCTCAGGTTTGTATGAGACGAGTTGTGTGCATGCAATATCGTCCCGATAATTTTGGATGAACTCGGAAAGTTTCTTTGATGATGAGGTCGCCGGTTATGCTTTCCCCTTTCCCCTTTCTCCTTTCTCCTAGAGTGCCATGCCATGATCAAAGGCTTGCAGGTTAGATGCCCTTTCCCGTGCACGCTTATTGTTCTAGAACGAAAGTCAATGAAAGTTTGATAGAAGCAGTTATTAGGTAGCGGTAGTAGTAGTGGTAGTAGTAGTCGGAGAAGAAGAGATATGAGTATAAAAACGAAAATAGTCCAAATTCCTAAAACACCCAAGCAATAATCACCTACGAATACCTACCTAGTTCTTACATCTCCAACGCCCACCTAAGAAATACCTAGTAATTATCTATTAATCTCTTTACAAATCCAAATTGAATTCGAGTAACCACACTTCTTCTTCTGATCATTCTCTGTACACCGGTACCGTTGTCACCTCCCTACCTCAACCTACCTTTCAACCAGCAGCCTACCATTTGACCATCCTACCCACCCACCACACCACTATCTATTTATATATCCAAGATTTGAGATCTCTTTGGTAACTTGCACCACATCATTAGCCAGCAGGTCGGATTGAATTAATTAAATCAAGGTCTTTTGATTCGTTCCCGTGGGGTTAAAATTTGTCTGATATCTGATATCTGATATCTGATAATTCTTGATTCAGCCAACCTTCAGGGTCTTCTCCAGGGTCTCTCCTCACTCTCGGGTTCATATTATCTATCCACTTCTATACTCGACGCTTAACGCTTTACGTTTTACCTTTGCTCACGACAACAATTACAAGGGATTTCCACTACTTTTCTTACTACTGGATACAACATTACTACACTACACACTACTTACTACCTAGGTGGACACTCTATCCAGAATCCATCTCCATATTCAGATCCATTTGCTTAAAGAATGACGACAACAAATTCGTATTGATTGGTCTTCAAAATTCTCCTTTTACAGTTACAGCCAACTTTATGCAATCAATTCCATTTTATTATCTCCTTCACCTACGATATAGGTACTATCGTTAAAATCGCCAATAAAAAATTAATTCACATCAAAATTCCGAAGCCAACCCACTCACGAAATCCACCCTGTCAGTCCTGATTCGAGATTGACCATTTCATATCTTAATTGATTATTCCGATATCAACCACCCTCCTCTATACTTAAACTTATCACTTCACCCACCTGAATCGCATGTATGTCGTATAGGAATCACCAGACATCCTCCAGTACACATGAATTAAATTCAGTAACCGGATTACAAAACAACTCGTGGAAGACCTCGAATCCCATATCTGGAAATTCTTCAAGGGTATCCTCTCGCAGTCCTACCGGTCGGACTCACGACTTCGCACATAAAACACAAGAAGGAGAAGTGTCACCAGTTAGTCCATTGACCGACGAACAAGAAAATTCCGATTTAGAATCCGACGACGAGATGGAAGGACGAAGACCTACATTACATCGTCCTACAGATGGCCGTTCACATCAACCTTTATTACACAAAAATGATGATCCCGAGAGGGGGAGGTTAGGATACAATGCTTCTCAAAATCCACCCGAACGTCCTACATTTTCGAGACGATCTACTATGCGAAGTCGTAGTCCGGATACTCAAGCAAAATTAGATACGAGAAAGAAATATACATATGCAGCCTTCTTTTTGGGGTTGAGTTTGATTAGTTTCGTTATACAAACCGAAACGGCTGTGTATATACAACATCAATTAGGGTGGAATAAAGCATATTGCATGTTGTAAGTAGTGGCGCCTATTTCACAAAATTTCAAACAAAGCTAAATGGATACTCTAGATACTTTACTCACGGATCATGGTCATTATTATGGCCTACTCAACTTTTAATATTGCGATTACAAAAATGGAAAATGCCATGGAAGACATTCTGGAGAAGACACGTATATCTCATTCGAACAACCGCACAAATGGTAGAGTCAGGACAACTAGACGTTCCGCGAGGCCAACGATCCCCAATTCCATATATGCTCAGAATGACCGCATTCGTTACATGCGCTCTCACAGTCGCTGGTGGATCATGGTACGTGGCAGTGAATCTAACATCGCCATCTGATCTCACGGCTATATACAATTGTTCGGCCTTCTTCGCATATGCATTCAGCGTTCCTCTCTTAAAAGAACCTCTTAGATGGGATAAATCTTTTGCGGTTATGGTTGCGATTGTTGGAGTTTTGATCGTGGCATATGGAGATTCTACGCCCACGAAACATGGAGGAAAGTCTGGAGGTTCAGTGGGTGGAAAGCCTGGGGATGAAGATGACGAAGCATCAAATAGAGTTTTGGGAAACCTGGTTATTGGTGTTGGCAGTGTTTTATATGGTTTCTACGAAGTTTTGTATAAGAAATTGGCTTGCCCCCCAGAAGGAACAAGTCCGGGTCGCGGAATGATATTCGCAAATACATTCGGCTCACTAATCGGCTCATTCACTCTTCTCGTCCTCTGGATTCCTCTCCCAATTCTTCATCTCACTGGACTCGAAACCTTTGAACTTCCCCACGGCGAAGCAGCTTGGATGCTTGCCATTTCCGTCCTCGCCAATGCGACTTTCTCTGGAAGTTTCTTGGTTTTGATTAGTCTTACAAGTCCTGTTCTAAGCAGTGTCGCTGCACTATTAACAATTTTCCTCGTCGCAATTGTGGATTGGGCGTTCACGGGGGTACCATTGAGTCCGGCAGCTATTTTGGGGGGATTGTTGATTATTGTGGCATTTTTGTTACTGAGTTATAGTACATTTAGAGAGATGCAGGAGGAGAGGAGAAAGAGAGAAGTGGATCTGAGTGATAATGATTCGGATAGTGATAAATTCGATGATTAGACAGAGGCGCTTGAGCGGATTGGGTGGTTTATAAGACGGGTGGCTTCTTTATATAGGATAGAATTGCATTACATTTGGATTGGATAGATCCATTTGGGTTATAGGATCGTTTTCGGATACGTAACCAAGTTATTGGGAACAGCGTATAGGTATAGGCCAATCGTATGGCAACTTAGAGTTTGCATCTAGAGGGCGCAGGCGTTTCTGGACATCATATCGTACCTTTCAATGAAGAAATTGATGGGTTCTTGTTTCTGGTCAAATTACCTTTCGTAACTTGCATGTGTCATGTGAATTGTGCTGTGTATGTGTATCTTTTAAAACTCAAAAATGTCTCACTCTTTGAATATTGTGAAGCGACTTGTTGGGGGGAGGGGTGGGGGGGATGAGAAAGGGGAAGTGAAAATTTTCCAGCTCTTCCTTACCCACGCTGAGAAAAAGAAGAAAAGTAATACAGCACAAATCGCACATCAAGATAACTTGATCAATTCACCGATGGATAGTGTGTGATGAATGGGGTATTAGATGATGTAGTCAGTCTTTTAGTCTTAACGAAGAGTTCTATATACAACATTGAAGTAATAAATATATACTAACACTCAAAGACATCTATTTCCATCTCAAGAGCCGAAACTGAATATCATGTATACACCCATCATTCTATATACATCCAATCCAATTCAATCATCGCATCCCACCTCACATACTTCTCCATAGCTATCAACCTTCCTCATGGTTCCCCCGGCCAGATCTCCTCGGCCAATTTCCTCGCCAACTTCAATTTCTCAACCATATCTCCCCTCTCCATATTATTCCCATCCGAATGACTCGCAAATCCACACTGAGGACTAACACCTATCCTCTTCAACGCATCTTCCCTCGTCTCTTGATTCCCTTCAGCGATCTTATCAGCCGCTTTAAAAACCCGCTCTTTCAATTCCGTCACACTCTCCATCTTAGGAAATTTGCTCGTGATTAATCCCAATATGACATTTTTATTCTTGGGGAGGGAGGCAAGAGGTTCGAAACCTCCTGCGCGCGCGGTGTCGTATTCGAGATAATAGGTGTTGACGTTCAGATCCTGGAATAGTTTGGTCGCGATAACATCATATCCGCCTTCGGAGAAATGTCTCCCGTTTACGAAATTGCCTCGACAGAGATGGATACCCACGTGCATATCCTCTGGGCGATCACGCAAACAATCGTTGTAGAATTGGATGTATGAATCGAAGAGCGCGGTTGAATCTTCGCCGTCTTGTTTGAATCCCGCGAGCATTTTCTCCGAACAGAAGTAGGCGAGATTGGGGTCGTCGATTTGGATATTTCGCAGGCCGGCGCCGTAGAGGATTCGGAGTTCTTCTCGGTAGGCGGTGGCTATGTCGGCGAAGTATTCGGTGTCGGAGGGGTAGATTTCTTTGGGGTATGCGTGTCCGGTTTTGTAGCGGAGATGATACCAGTTTGGAGCTGCGAGGGTGATTTTTGCTTCTGCGATTTTGTCGGTGGGGAGGAGATTCTTGAGGTAGGTCCATTGGGAAAGGTAGGTGCTTCCGATATGTTTTATTTTGCCGGTGCAGTAGACGGATTCACCGGGTTTGTGACCTTCTTCGAGGAAGGCGTCGATGTCGGGGACGTAGCGGCGGAAGGATTCGAGGGGGGGATTTTGGATTTCTTCAAAGCCTTGGAGGCCGGGAAAGAAGGTGCCCCTTGTGTTGAAGGTTAGTGTGAGATTTTGCTTTATTGTGTTGTGTTGAGGGGTGAGGGGTGAGGAAAGGGGAGAAATGAAGGGGGAATGGAATGATATGTAGTAACATACCAGAACATATGACGACGATATTCTCCATCTGTTACAGCGTGAAAGCCCAAGTCTAGCTGTACTTGAACGATTTCATTGATAGATACATCTTCTACTTTTGTTAAATCTTCTTTTGTAACATTACTTTTTCCATTGTCGAGAGCATGTTTGATGGATAAGAGTTGTTCTGGACGAAGTAGAGATCCGAGATGTTCTGCTCGGAAAGGAGGATTGCGATGAAGCTTTTCGGAAGACATATTGACTGAGACACTGGGATAAGTATATGTTGTAGCTTAGGATATAAGTGAGGATGGGAATTGTATTTGTATAACAATGAGTTTGAGGTAATTGAGCTGTATTTATATACTTATACCAGGCCAGCTGTTGGACCCTCACTCAAGCAACTTCCATATGCCGCGACGACTTGTTCAACTGCCCCTCCCCAACTTTCGATCATCCCCGCAACAATCGGAGATCAATTGCTGATCTCGATATAAAGTAGTTTAGTTCCCCGCTTGGTGATACCTTAGTAAGTGCTAGCCATGCACGTCCGGATCGGATGGACTTGCAGTCAACTTCTTTCCAGGGCATATAAACAAGCCATCTTGCAGAAATCGCAATTGTAACTCGCAGTTTGCTTAGCAATGGTTGTTGTAGATATTAGATGATTTCAAATAAGTTATTAAGATAGACTTCTTCTCATTGTTCTTATAGGAATGTAAATTGAATTCCAGAAACCATCAGTACGTATAAGTCTCTCCCCTCTTAGTAGCCGACCCACACGGGAACGAACCTTCCCCCTCATTAGTGGCGAACGGTATATGTCATATATCTGTAAGCAATCCCCCCTGTTCTTTGAAAGTGCCGGTTAAGTGAATCTGGCTACCTAGTATCCATCAATTACTTGCATATTCGATTACAAGCTTACAATATATTTAGATAATATCTTGGGGAGATTTGAGAGGCTGTATTCCGTGAACGGCATCCGTTTCCTTATCGGAGGTCTAGGAGAGATCCGAAAGCCGTTGCTGACATATATTTCCTTTTTGGGTATGTACCTAGGTAGGTAGCGATTTGCTCCAGTATTCAATTCCACAATTCAATTGACCGAACTATTGGAAACAACCTGTTCAATTCGATAACCATCTTGAGTCTTCATCCTTTCAACCTCTGACATCCACGAAAATGACTTCTGACCTTCCTCCTTCAAATCCAAATGGTCTCGAGGATCTTACAATTGACAACAAATCTACAGAAGTACCATCACTTCAGCCTCAGACGACTCAATCAGGAGATACCCTGATATCCCACGTTACTCCACATACAATTCCTGGAGCCATTACGAAGCAAGGTCCCACCATTGAAGATCTTCCAAATGAACTTCTAGTCAATATCTTCAGTCATTTGGATACAGAACCTCCATCATATTCCCATACGGCACTTCATGATGAGCCAACCTTGGAAGTTACAAGCTCCGAGATCCAAGACCTCAAGAATTGTTCTCTAATTTCGAAACGATGGAGACAAGCAACCTTACGTTTATTATTCAAACATACCCGATATATCTTGAAATATTCAGAAGATGATTATAGACCAATTCTCAATGATTTAACAGGACCTTTTCGTCAATTCATTCGCGAAGAATCTTTTGCGGATATTGTGTCAAGCTTTACCTTGGTAGTTCGGGAGAAAACGATATCAAATTGTCATGATGGCCGACCTCGATTATCTGAATTTGATGGTTTTTGGAAACGACTCTTTAACACTATTGATCCGTCAACGGTGTTGATTGCTGCGCCTGTTGAGGCTCTTGCTTCTTTGACTTCAGCTACCATTAATGACGTAGATTCATGGGTTTTTGACATTGAATGTCACTATTTGCAATTGCAAAGACCCGTGTCCAAAGAAATTATTCTTACGGAGATTGAGGTTTGGCCTGAAGAAAGTAGTCCCACCAGATCTGATCCTTCAGTTCCTGGGTCATCACAAAACCCAGACCATACTTTTGACGATCGCTTGCACTATGTTGGTCCTTTGGGTCGTGTTTGTGCCAAGTCCTCCGAATTCTTTCAAATTAGATCTTGGAAATCCTTACTCCTAAATGAAGGATCAAATTTAAAGGCTTTCAAGACAGATTTGTGGTGGGAATTGGAGACTCCATCTGTAAGTAGATCACCAATATAAAGTGGAGGTGTTCATCTAACTTTCAATAGATACTACGAAATCTTGTCGGAACTCAATCAGGCACTTTACCTATGATCAATCCTGGCATTCGTTCCATGAGATATATTGCTATATTTCCAATAACAGCTCAATTCGAATGTCTCGCTCAAGGATTACCAAGATTGGATCATTTGTATTGTCAACTAGTACCACGAAATGATGCTCTAGAAGACGAAGAACTAATGAAGAAAATTGATGTGGATGATCTTTGGATGGAGAGAAATAATTGTTATGCTCAATTGATGCGAGAAATGTTCAATAATCCACCTGAAGGAAATTACAGATATTTGAAGACTTTCGAGTCAGGAGATGCTGCAGATACAGATGCTTGGGATATGGCAGTAGAGTTCGTGAAGCGGGCTGGAGGAGAATGGAAGATAACAGGTGATGGAGTATTCGAAAGAGATACGGGGATTGAAGATAGTTCGTCTGATGCACCGAACGCTTCTCCATTGTTAGTTACTTGAGGTAGTTTGTGAAGAAAAGCTGATCAGTATTAGTCCGGACGAATTGTATAGATGGGCATGGAATGGGTTAACCAATGTACCTGTTTCACCGGTACCATGGTATCGATGATTAGTGTTCAAGACGTGAGGTATATTGGATACATGGAGAACGGAGAAAGATTTAGGAAGAGGGATATTCAATACTACGGCCCATGGGTAACAGAGGAACAGTCATCCGTATCAAAAATCAGTAAATGGATAGGGTCTATAGAAATTTATAACATACAATTGACATACCATATCAAACGGCGTAAATTTTACTGTGAACCGAAAGTCTACAAATGTTCCTCTGGCACTTGAACGGTGGAATAATCTATCTCACCGCTTTAATAATTCTGCCACATCAACTCAATATCAAGCTCCGAACGTGATAACCTCAACCTCATCTACTTTCCTACCATGTAACAACCATGTCCCGCAAAGCGCCCAAAGGCGAATATATTGAAACCGTAAGCTATTCTCACCTTTTTATCCTTTTCCCTCTCCCAATTCAACTTCGACTCCCCGTCCCAACCTCACCTCAAACCAAACCATGCTAACCCCCTCCAGGATACCGGCAACAAAGTCTCCCGTCGTTCCCAAATAATCGGCACAACAAACATTATCCTCGGTGGTAAAACAGTAATCCAAGCAGAAGTCATTATCCGCGGTGATTTATTACGCACATTACCTCCCAGTACCCAGGGGGAGAAAGCGGGAAATGCAGTTGCGGTTGCGATTGGGAGATATTGTTTTTTCAGTCGCGGGTGTGAGTTGAGACCGCCGGGGAAGATTTATAGAGGGTTTGTTATGGTTTTCTCATTGTTCTTTGTTTCTCTGCTCTTCTGGGTATTTTGAGGATTTTACTAATGAGATTTGAACGATAGAACATTTTCGTACTTTCCCCTCAAAATCGGCGATCATGTCTTCGTAGGACCCGGCTCGATAATCGAAGCTGCGATGCTGGGAAATCACGTTAATATTGGTGCGAATGTTGTGGTGGGGAAGTTTGTGATAGTGAAGGATTTTGTGAAGATTCTGGAGGGGTCGGTCATCCCGCCTAATATGGTGATACCTAGTTTTAGTGTGGTGGGAGGGTGTCCGGGGAGGGTTGTGGGGGAGGTGGCGGAGGGGGAGATTTAGGGTATGGATTTGAGGGAGATTTATAGGGCGGTGAGGAATTAGAGGGTTGGATGGTGTGAGGGTTGTGGGAGGATTGGATGGAGTGAGGATTGGATGGGAAGGCTGAGAGATGAGATGAGGATTCAGGGCATAAATGATTATACGATTGTAGGATTGCAACAGAGATGAATAAGGGATAACGGCCTCGAAAGTCGGATTAAACCGGCAGGCTTCGACATAGATGAGAGAAAAATGATACCCAAGTACTTGCGCACATTTCTACAGATGGCCAGATGGTTTTACATGCAAGAGGCTTCTTATTCTGGATTCTAAGTCTCCAATTGTATTCCGTCAGTGAAAATAGCTTGCTGTTTTGCTCACGCTAATCCATACCTTTGATATTCATTGTGGAAAATGCTCTGTTCTCCAGAGCAATTCGTTCTCAGACCGGTCTCTCACTGTGGCATGTGCCATCAACCTTCTGCAAGCTCTACTTTATTGAGCTTGACTGTACTATCTTGAGTTGCCATTCTGTGATGGTATCATAGTGCTCCGCTGTCACCGAAATGGATGTTCTAGTTTTGGTACTTCCCTATTCATTATTCAGTTACTTTAAATTTCAGAAGCAGGCTACAATGTGTTTCAAAATGCTCAGTGTATAGAAAAGTATTTACAGGGTCCAATACTCTCGATCAGCATCGGTTGCATTGAGTTGGAGTATTAGGATGAAGTAAGGCCTACGGCTGGTGACAGCGACAATTTATTCATCATCATCGATCCAGCCTCCTGGTAAAGATTGAATATACCCCTTTAAATGAGAGCTAGAAGAGACTGATATGTTACACACACCCGTAATTCCTTCGAGCGTAATCAGCGCTAGCACATTAAACGTGATGTCTTAATTTTCGACGTGTAGGCGGAAAGATGATACGTATGATGCTGGGAATTTCAGCCAACTCAAGTCTGATAACAAAGTAAAAGTCCATGGGTTTGTGTGCATGGTATGGAAGCAAAGACGGCATAGTATGATTGAATTTGGTCAAAGACTTATCTTTTGGTCATGAGTCTAAGTTGCCTCGATGGTTTCTGGGGTCTTTGTCTCTCTAATGACTTCTTGGAAACTTGCCCCTCGCACTGGCTTAAGCTGCACCTTTTCCGAAATCGAAGGTTCTAAATTGGTCCAGCTACCTCACCCTGATACCTCTTGAAAGTAATGGGGCTCTCTACATAAGCAAATATGTCACCCATGTACAGCTGGAATTTCTCACGATGGGGAATCTCCGCTCGAGTCTGGATGGAATCAACCCCCACGAAAATAGTTTGCTCGAGATTTGCTCCTTCCCTAATCCGGATGGAATCTGAAAGGAGGTATTGTGCAGAGGTATAACGGTGAAGGATTGGTTTCAGCATGATAAGTGCGTCATGTGTAGAAACATCATCAGATATCTTTAGACCATACCAAGTACCACACTTTGCGGAAGTGAATATCTTTGTGTTTGATTCCGTTCTTTCTGTCTAGCTCTCAGATACTTCGAGCTTCAAGGCATTGTATGTAGTCAAAGAGACCTAAATAAAGGAAGCTGAGGGTATAGATAGGAACGATTGGGTCAGGCACTAGACAATCTAGTCCAATGCATACACTCAAACCCGCACTTCTTCATCATAATATTGCGTGAAAAACGAGTGCCATATCATCCCCACAACCATTCAAGACATGACTTTCACCTCGACTCTTATTTCCTAAACCTCAAACATAATGATGTTCAAGGCCATAACCTAAATCTCTTCCAATTCTCTTTCGCGCCGATAACGACTCCATTATTGGAATTGACCACGATATCATCTCAATATTCAATTAAATACCTTTCTACGAATGCGATATTATCTCCGAACAAATTCCGAGTGCAGATTCCGTACTACTACCAGTACCACCATACCGCTCGCTTACGCCCCTTCATCAAGGGATCTAGGTACGAAATGATTGATTGATATTGCAAACTTTGTATCTCTGGTCAAACTCATCTGAAATTCATTAAAAAAATTATCCTCGCATTCTCCACTAAGAAAAGTCATACCTTTCTCTCTCGATTTCATCCACAATCCACAATTCAAAACCTTAAATTCACAACCCTCTTCTTTTTTCGAGGCCTTCTCAGACACAATCTTCTCTTCGATCAAGCACCTCCATCTTTCTATCCTCTCTAAGTAAGTCCAATCACATCCGCAATAAATCAGCTACCAATCCCCTCATTCCATTCCGCAAATCAACAATAAAGATCTATCAACACCCACCTACCCACTCAATCTCATCCACGCTTCCATCACAAACTCAAATAATCCCTTCATCCCAACCCTCCCCTAGCCCTCCACACCAAATAAATAAATCCATGATCCATCCCTCGCGCACCCCACTCATCACACCCTTTGAACCCTGAAAATCGACACCAACTCCCATGATTTTTATCACGTCATCCCCCCACTCCCATTCTCCACTATCATACTCCACTCCACTCCTCCATGATTACGAATCTCCCAGTACAACAGACAACTTGATGGCCCTCAGCATGTCATTACTCCAGTCTCTAATCTGGACCCTTTGATGCGTTGGTGTCAATAAGAATGGTTAGAGGGTCTGAAGATTGGCATCATCATAAGAAACCAATTTTCACACAAACTACCGGCAATGCAGATTTCACATGACAACAAATAGACAACGCAGAGTTTTTGAGTCCAAGATTTGGCCCGATTCAATTGATCCCATCTCCCTATCGCTACAATGAATTTCCCTTCCCCTCCCTTTTCTCATGCCGTGGTATCATCCATCCCCCATTACAATCCTTTGTCCCCCACCTATTTTCCCTTGAAACAAAAAAAGCAAGTCTAAGTAGAGCCGATCTAAATCTCATCTTTTCCTCATCTATCGCATTCCGTCCCAAAATGAATGAGTGAAGTATACGTATAAACTCCAGTCATGAACAAGTAAAGAAGGGAAAGAAAATAATAACTCCCATCTAATCCCTTCGCTTGCCCGTTAAAAGAATGTAATGATTGCGCCTTCCCTTCATTTACCGCATGTAGGCCTGGTAATCAGCAACCCCCAAACACCGACGCTTGCTATCTAGCTCCTAGCTTCCTTCAAGTACTAACACGATGTTCTGTCCACCCATCGCATTTCCAAAACCAAACGAATGAACTTTTGCATGTACATATATATGAGTGTGGCGTATACCTCTCTTCCCTCTAAACTCCATCTATAAAATCCTGTACACAATAGAACCCATCTAAAAACTAAACAATCCACTTCTCCTCTTTCCGAACGGATAGACAATTAACGCACTCAGGAAAAGACCAACAGTGATCCCAATAGCCACTTGAATCATGCTATAACCAACATTAAACACAATCGTATTTAAATCTTCAGAACTCCCAACGCTAACGGAACTTGTTCCATTAACTTTTGTCGTTCCATTCGCATACGACGTACTATTGGTAATAGAATCCGCTGTACTCAGACCTGCAAGTAAAGAACCACTGGCAGCGAGACCAGAAGGAACTTGTACGAATATAGCAGGTAATAGTGCAGCAGCTGCTACACCATGTCTGACTCTCGAATACAAATTACCGAGCACACCTACAGCGAGAGCGCCGAGAGTATTGGAAATTTGTGCACTCGAAGGGAACTTCTTTGCAGAGAAAAAGTTGACAACATAGCCTGAGAATGAGATGCCTAGCATGACGGGCATCTGTTTGAATTTTGCCTGATTGATGACTGCGAGGCATAAAGTAAAGACTGGAACGAAACACCAGCGAACATATTGGTTCATTGGAGCGTCGCATGTCGTCTTACTGGTAGCGTTGGCATCCATAAGACCATAGACAGCGGTGCCGATAGTGATGCCATATCCAAGGAAAAGAGAATAAATAATTGCGTAGACCATACGAACGGAACCGGCAACCATGGAACGTGATTGAAGTTCAAGGGAACCACAGAGAACCATATAACCAGGGAGAATTAGAGCGATGGACGATTGAGCGAGGGCAGAGAAACAAAAAAGATCACCTCCTCGAATCGAACCAAAAGCTCGTGCCAAGAAAGACGTCAATACCGCGGCTGAAATTTCGAAGACATTGGCGTAGAGATCGGATTTGGGAGCAACGATGAGTTGCAAGAAACCAAGAAGAGACCCTAATAAAAATGCAATGGGTAAATCGATGAGACGTCCTTCGAAAGCAAATGGTGCTACACTGGCACTTGCAAAACCATATACCATGACCAAAAACCAAGGATGATACTTTGGCTTCGCATGAATGATCGCATCCAATCGCTGTGTGGCTTCCTCAACACCGATAACATCATGTACTACCTCCTTGTATATTTCATGAACATCTTTCAATTTGCCAAGATCAACTCCTTGTATAGATCTAACGAGCTTTACTTCGGTAGTGTGAGTTGATGCATCATCAAAAGAAATGATCATACAGCCAGGTATGTAAAGGACTTGAGCATCAATCTCAAGAACTCTAGCTGTCATCTTCATATATTCTTCCAGACGATGTGTTGGTGCTCCGTATGTCATTAGTGCTCGACAAAGTTTTAATAGATATTTTTGTCTGCTTAAAGTCTCCGCGATATGGATAGTGATTCGAATTTCGTCCTCCAATCTTGGCTTTCCAGCCAGTTGTCTAGCGGCTGTCTCAATAAGTCTGCCACTGTTTGTACGTTTTCCCATTCCAGGTCTTGGAACCTTCTTCTTGGGCGTATAGGTTCCTCCAACAGGCGCAGCTAACATAGCAGATGCTTCCATAAGACCAGCGAGAGTATCTTGAGATTGACTCTTTTGATGGTACCATTTTGCATTCTTCTTTGGAGTTGTAACTCCTGAAGATCCAAGGGAAACTGGGAGAGTCCCTTCGGAACCATCACTGTTTCTTCTTGAAGCTGGAGTACTCATGGTTCCATTGGTGGGTGCACTATAAAGCTTCAGGAGTGATGAAAGAACACCACCCCTGAATTGTTGAGGACGTGGAACATACTCTTCCATGATACCATGTTCGTCTTCGGGTGTGACTTGACCAGAAACCAACCCTGGACGTGGTACAGGCATTTTGAATGCATCTTTTCGACCTTTACTTGTATGAGATCTTACGAGTTTATGTGCTTCGGTCGAACTCGATTCTTTCGTCTTTTCGTTCTGAATGTCATCATCGCTATCTGCTCCATCATATGGTCTACTCTCCATTGGAACAAGTGGAATATCGTCGATTCGAACTGGAAGACCGCCAGGGTTCCTTGGTCGTGGAGATGGGTAATCGTCTGCGTCGTCGTCTATACTATTTCTTCTCGAGTTCGGTGTCGAGTGACTTCCAACCAACGAAGCAATTCTCTGAGCTCTACTCTGAGCAGCCAAAGCAGAGAATGTCTTCTCATTGCTCTCTTCCACATCCGATAGATCTACCTTGTATCCTCCACCAAGATTGTTTCTCAATACACTCGGTCTCGGTTTGCTGACAGGTATTGGTGGAACTGGACTATTATTGATAACTGCTAAATCTGAGAATGGATTATCCTTTTCCTTATCGGGTGTGAATCTCATCAACGAATTGGAACTACTGTTTCTTGAATGAGACGGTGTGTATTTGGCAGATTTTGGCATTGATATCTGATGTAGCATTCTCTGAGGTGAGACAGACTTATCCCTCAATGGGTGAAGGGATTTCTTGTTTTCCGAATCATTTGCTTCGTTGGTGGCGTTGAATCTAACTCTTCCTCGATTTTTTGGTGGATTTCCTCCTGCACTATTCGGTCTGCTTGGGGATGCACTGTTGATTCCACTGTTGAGTCCACTGTTGATTGCACTTCCATTTACACTATCAGATGGACTGACATCCCCAGATACTAGTTCCGTATAGGTGGTGGGAATATTTTCGTTATTGCTTCCGCTCGACGAGACATTTTCGCCGGACATTGTATATACTTTTGATTTTCGATGTTTCCAGGCCAATTGATCTTTGGAAAAGATCACCTCCAACAGGCCTGTAGAATAAAAGACGATATATAAAAAATGATTTTTCTTGAAAAGCGTCGAAGATATCGATTGGTTGGTGGGGGGGGGGTATTTAATAAAGCTCGGCGATCGGTAGGGACCGATTCTTTCAGGGTATGATGCAAGCTAACTAAGAGTTGGCGTATACCCTTTTCCGCACCAAAATCTTGGTTGACACGCCACAAGATATAAAGAGGTCCGAAGAATAGAAACCTGGCGAGCCGGGTAAGAAGTTTTTACAAAGATTAAAAATTGGTCTTCCTTTGTAATGAAAATTGATTGATGAGTCAACGATAAAGAATGAAATGGAAAAGATATAATAGACGAAGAAGATGAAGGGGTTGGATGAATGAAGAAGACAAAGGATTCTGGTGTCTAAAGATAAGAAGAAAAGTCGAATAAGAAGGGGCAGAGAGGAGAGAGATAAATGAATAAATGGAGAAAATCAACGGTTTGTACTCCGTACTTCGTAAAAGACGCAAAGCACTAGTGGACACTGGATTGACTATAATAAGTACTGGTACGGATTAGTCTCTTGAACTCTTGAAAGGGTAGGAACAATGGGACGTGAAGTGGAGTGGAGTTGAACCAAGGAAAAATAATTACACTACTTACTACTTAGAGTACGAGAATCCAGATTTCTTTGGCCTGTTGCCTCTTTCAAAAATGGATGAAGAAATCTATGGTACAGAACAGAGCAAGCTTTTAGCCCAAAGCTTTATCCTTACCTCCAAAAAGCTCAAATGGTCCTTGATATGATAAGATAATCCTTAAACCTGCCTATCCTATCCTATCCTATCTAATCCATAATAGATGCTTAGAGTCCAGAAGTCAGAAACACTATGGAAACAGGTTTCTCACTGCCGGAGTGACAATTGCAATGTTACTATGCATGGAAATCGTCCCAATGTTTCTAGCTCTGCCCATGAACATTTTTCACGATGCCCTCAAAATATCAGTAATAGGTATTAAGGTTTGGTGACTTTCAATTGGCACGGATCATACTGGGCATGCGAGGGTAGCATCCGAGTGGATTCAAATGGCCTGTAACCATTGATGAGTCCCGTACCTGTTTTGAGACAAATGGGTTGATATTCGTGATGTGTTTTGGCGAACTGCATTTATGGACTGAATCTGAATCAAAGAACACTGTCATGGGTGGAAGGGACCAACCAACTATATTCAAGTATTTCATGCAATCCCTCCAATGACCGGTAAGCATCTTTACAACGCCGTTCTCAAGCAAGGCTACCAAGTCCTGATGATCAGGTGCGAGGTTGATGATTGCATTGGTTCCAAAAGATAAAGAGAATATTCTCCACTTTCGTACAGATGCCTTGAATCTCAAAACCAAAATGTGGTAGTGAGGGACAAGCTACCCACAAAAATATAGGGGGGGCTTCAAGGTTCGAAATGAATGAGACCCACCGTCATAGAAGCAGTGATATTTGGGCAGCGAGCCATTCAGCTGGGAGATGAAGTCTTCCCTCGCATATGTTTGGTCTCTTGATATGGAGATCTATCCTTCGGGGGTCGGGACTCATGCCGGATTTGAATTGGAGTACAGAGTAAATGGGTGGATTGCGACGACTACACTGTGAGGTGACGGCTGTAGGGAAGATATCTGCGTGCTTGTGGCTGTGTTCTCTCTTTGAGTTGCATCTACTAGTCACAAAAGTTGTTTGATGGACCTTTTTTTTCTTCAATAAAATATACAAATGGCTTCATCGTATCTCTCGCTTTACCATCGAATAATGGGTAGTTGTTGGTTTGCAGTAGTGTATATATGAGCGGGTCATAGGTATCCGTTCGTGCATGAACATGCAAACGCTCTTTCGCATCTCCGGAAAACACAGAGCGATTCACGAGTATTCGGGTAATGCTTTGGCCACCGATGACTGATTCGCGTTCGTTCAGCTATTGGAGTTCGCTCATTTTGAAATGCCGGTATCACTGATATGAGAAGATTTCACATGCAAATAAAAACTTAAAGGACACTTTTTAAACGTGTCGTCTATGGTGAATCGTAAATCATGAATCGTGAATCATGACAGAGATAGAGATGGTGATAGTTGAAACAATTACTGTATGTAAGCAAATAGATTTGATGTCTGAAACGAAAATGAGAAGAATATCCAAATTTCAACCACCAGTTTTAACCTATCTCCGAACCCAATGTGATGTGCACTGCAAATTGCAATTCTCCATTTTACAAATCCGAAGATGGTGAATCTCAGTTCTCAACAATTCACAATCTTTCTAGAAGGCCTAACATTACACAGAGATACCCCGTTTCGCTGTGCCCTATCAATCATGCAGCCGCAGCGGGAGCGAAAAAACTTACTACGATCAGGGCAGGCGTGGCGTAGAACAAGGGCAAGGGGTAATCAAATACAAATGCTACCTACCTAGGTAGTACAAGGATTGCACGACCGGAAGAACGAATTTGGTAAATCCGAGCCTTTTGAACTTTTGACATTGGCACATATTGCACAACAAAGAGGTAAGGGGAGAAGGAGGAGAAAGAGGAGGAAGAGGAAAGGTAGAGAGAAATAATAAAAGCTCGGAACCTTTTCCTTCACTTTTTTTCCCCTTCCTTCATTGATAGATGTTAAAAATTCTCCTAAATGTCCACTTTCAAAGTCTAATCGCCTCTGGAACTTTTTATGTGTGTTCCCTAACTCCTCTTCACGGCGCTTCGATAATCTGGACCCCTTTCGAACATCTTCAATGCCCCATTAATCGGTGAAAAATTCGGTGGTTCTCTCTGAACAAGCTTCAAGCTCCAAGCTGACACGCAGGACACATCACACTACAAGATATAACATGAATACTAGAATACTAGAATAGACGAGACGAAACGAGACGAGACGGACGAGACGATAGACCCAAGAGACCCAGAAGACCCAAAGAGACTATCTAGTATCGATAGACCCATCTTCGTGCCCGCTGCCAGATGACAGATGTGGCTTACATTTCCCACGCGATATGAAGTGTACCTATGTATCATCAATTGATCATATCGTTATCGCTCTATACAGAATTAGAATTAGGTTTCAACAAAATTTAAGGATTTCGGCGCTTCGAGACATCACCACTCACCATCCATCACTCATGCATACCGGCCTTTTCTGGAACAACGTTACGTATTGTGCTCATCATTCACTCCTAAACCTCATTTTCCACAAGCCATCTTTCTTTCTCTCTTCCTCTCTTTCCTTCCTTTTCCCTACTTCGTACTTTCTCGTTCAACTCTTAGGTATCATACGGGCCCTTGCGTTGATTTTCCCGTTTGTATTCTTAGCAACCATTACAAATACCCGCACATCCAGCGATTTGTTCGTCAGCTCATCTCAATGTACTCACAGACCATACGACCATGCCTTGCATGCATATACTTCGTACTGCACAGCCATAATAATTACCATATACAACTACGTTGCTAATTACTCCTGATAATCATAATCATGGGACAGGTCAATCAAGACGATCAAGGCGATCAATTTTGTCACTTAAAGACATATTGACGAATGTTTGATAACTTAAAGTTGCCAAAAGTAGAATCCATCTTGAGCACGTTTGGAATCTACATGTTGTTGTTATAACGGCAGTTTCAGTTCCTCCTCTGATTACCGTGAAAAATGTCTACTCTGTAATGAGCATCAACCACCATTGATTCCGGAGACGGACTGTTCAACATGGGTATAGGGGTATCCGAAATAGAACTCATCTCGCCAGTTTCAAAATAGACTTTTATTCTATTGACATAGTTCGATGCACGCAAAGATATCAATTCTGAAGAGGAAAAGTTCATTGCCCTGCTGGATTCTATTCATCGGCTTTCGATGACACCATGAGTACCGATCATTATCTGTCCACTCAACGTTTGGGCGATCGATTTCTGAGAAAATTCCCACACAAATGAAACACGTCAACACCTCAACACATGGAAATATCGTCAATTCAGATGTGATGGCATGCAAAGAGCTGTACTTCACCATCATCTCATTCAAAATACCAAAACAAATTCACCGCTTGAACCCCCCACGCTTTTGGCCGTGCGAACTTTATCATCCACAATGCCACTATTGCTGGCACTCCACTATCAGACTTCATTTCCGTAGCATGTGTGATCCACCATTGCCCAATCACACTACATGGCTGACAATAAACTCGGAGTTTCCGACGAGAGAAGTGAAGGCCGAAGCAAGCCACTCTCCACTATGAGAACGTGCTTCTGAAAGAAACATTCATGTGGTGAAATTGCATATTCTAGAACATTGGTCACTACCGGGTCCTTTTTATTCTCCGATAATAAAATTCCTACGATGCAAATTTTCGCTACCCCTTCACAACCGACCACACTCACACCGCTAGCTTAGGTGTGCAAGAATCCACCTAGTTTTCTCTGGCATGGCCACATGGCAGCGTTGGGTCATCGTCGATAAGAAAAAAAAATTTCATTATCAATGAGCAGGCCCCCATCACACATTTTCTTTATGATGATTGCAATGCGGTCAAATTTGACTCACCGTTGCGAGCCCAAGCAATCAGTTTTGCTTAAGGTTTTGTCAAGGACCAAGATAAGGAGTACAGGTTAGACTTTTAGCCATAACTCGGGCATTTATTTCGAAGGAACTTTTTTTGGTAGTATGCATGTCAATTTTTCCTTCAAGAAGTTGTATCCAGGAGGAGTAGACCTCAAGGTTTGCTTCCACCTTGGTGTTTTTCCCGAATTAGAATTACAACAAGTTACGTTTGTGAGACTCCTGGGAAGAGAAGAGCCAGATAACAGACATTTTCTACCTGTCCATTTTCTTACTCGCAATGCTTGTAAATGCTAGTATTGTTGTGGTTCTCAATCGTTGCATAAAAGTATTCTCCGTGTTTGATGATGAATATTACTCTTATTAGTCATAAACTATACAACATTAAATCACACGATCAAATGTCTGATCGTTTAAAAGACAGATTCGAAACTTATGAGCGGAGAGGCCAAATCACAGGCAGTCAATTTGCAAGATGTAAGTACCACAAGGCTCCTTAGCTTACTACCGAAAGGATAAACCTTAAGCCGAATAGTTTCTTTTGCTCGGCAATGTGAAGTCCTCATGGTAACGACTCATTAATTCAGGCTTCTTGGCTTTCTGTTCCTTCAATTTTATTTAGGTTTACGCAGTGGAGGTCAGAGGGTTAGTTACCTGGTATCGTCATGCAACGTATGGAAAAAGCAACAGTTCATACATTCTACATCTGTCAAATACCTCAAGCTTCTAAGTAATCGGTCCCCAGTCCTCTATGATACAAATACACCAACTGCAAAGAGGTCTGATCACACGCGCCATCTATCGTTCTGGGGAAATCAGTGAGACTGACACCATTGGCTTGACAGTCTGGTGATCGTATCTAAGGATTTACTCTATCCTACTACCTCTGTTTTTCGGAATCAGCCCATTCCGCAATGCATATTCAAGACTTACATGTATCAAGGACTTTAATTAGACACATGCAGCAACGACTACTGAATCATAGCCAACATCTCTCAACATCAGAGTTTGTTCGGGAAGAATCATTTGCTCATCCCTCATTCAACCCCTTCTCACTTGTCGCTGAAACCCGGATTTCCTATTGTTGTCAGTTGAGTTTTCTAGAGATTACTCTTTAAAGAGATTATGGCAGCAATGATCAGCCCTATCTCCTAATAATAACGATAAAATCATGCTCCAAATCGGGAACACGCTCCGATTTGACAAGTTCTACATCAGAACGGTAATAAATGGTGATCAGGATCATCTTTGTCGATCCCCCATGAACCGGCAAGCTCTTTACGGGAATTAAGGTAGATATTCTTGACTTGCAAGATGGGGGAGGTGCTTATATAGTCGTAGTTTTGAAATCTTATGGTTTGCAATATCAAGCCATGAGAGTGTTAACGATTTGTGTCTCCATCTAATAAGTGTATAATTCCTATCACAGCATATTACCATGCTATATATTTGTCTCTATAATGCTACTAAATATTTCTCTTCTATTCCTATTCCAATGTTATTTGTCTCATCAATAAGAACAATACTCACGCTTGTATCTGCAACCTATTTCCCACGCGTGATGTAGATGTAAAAATGAAATCTATTAATAGAACAACATGATGATCCATAGACTACAGCAATATCAACACCCCTCACTCCCTTGTTGAGCACGAATATTCTCGGCAACGATCCTTCCTACAATGATGCAGATTAGTAACACGATCGACAACAGCAACCCAGTTCTTGTGATTCTGGTGACGAATCCCGTATGATTGCTTATTTTATAGTAGCAGTCAGTGATATGCGCGTGAAGATCGATATTTGGGAGGAGGAGGTACTGATTTTAAGCATGAGATACTGATCATTATTGGCGTTGGAAAGCTTGGGTTGTTCGTCACAGTCTCTTTCATACAGCAATTGTGTCTCTGTTGAAATTGCGCAGTGAATATAGAAAAAGTAATCTTACCAGTCATTCACTTCAGCTTGAAAGTATAGAGTCTGCTGTCCGCACAATGACTGCACAAATCAATCAACTTTCAAGCATCAAGTTTGAAAGTTTTTGACGGTACATTATGTCAGAGAGCCCGTACAAAAAGCTTTGAGCGAATGTAATCTTACAGTGTGCAAGTGCTGGATACTTGTCTTTGAATCCTATTCTTCATTTTCGATGGTGTTCGGAATGTCCTTTGCTATGTTGGATATTCTTGGGTTGGTCATGGATGACAATGAGAGCTTTGAGTGGCAGCGGGATTGGATATCTCGCAAAGGTACTCATAGACGTAATTATGAAGCATATAGAAAGTTTCGGAGTGTTTGACGTCTGCTACACGGATAATGAAGTCCTGTGTTCGATTTCGTCTTCGACTTCCATTATTTAAACACAGAGACAGTTCTCTTGGGAAATGGCAAAATATGGGGCGAATAAAAATTCAACTACTGCTATTAAAATATTCCCAATCGATGTTCCATCAGAGAAGTAACCGCCCTATGAATTCTCTATCTATTGAGGAGTAGAGCATGAATTTCTATACGACCTCCGTTACATGGGCATTTATTGTTTTGTACCCGTCAAGATAATGCACACTAAACACTTGTGATACTTATTGCAATCTAGTTTATGGGGTTTTCTGTAATGTACTACCCGTTTCGTTTGAGCGTTGAGTGTACCATACTGGATATTCACAGTAATAAGTGTGCAAAACGACAACAGAATCACATACATTGATTCTTGAATGCGACAACAGTAACGCCGAAATCTGACTATTCTGACTTCCATACTCCCTTATAAATGATTCCCTATAACCCCAGGAATTCTGCACAACAGACAATAAGTATCATCGTCTTTGGTATTCCACTCTCAAAGCTAAGGCAAGGCCCTATCCTATATCCACTTTCGTCTCGCTTTGTCCAAGCCAGGGGTCCAAGGGCATTCACACAGAGATTATCTCCACCCCACCCCACCCCACCTCCACAAATGGAAAATTTTCTTGCTGCATATTTATTTTTTCAAAATGAGATAGGTCATTTAACAAACAGGAAAGCAGTTTATCAGCTCATCAAGCTTCTGTGGTCCAATGGTTAGGATTCCACCCTTCCAAGGTGGAGGTTCGTGTTCGATTCACGGCAGTTGCATTTTCTTTTACTTTTTTTTTGTGTTGATTTTGTTTGTTTTGGTTAGTGGATAGAAGTGCTCGAGAAGGTGTTGTGCTGATTGTTTTGCTGATCGTTGATGTGGGTTAAGTGGCCAGAAAGAGGGGTTTCTGGGTGCCTATGGGCTGAATAGGAGAACGCAAACTGAGTATACGGGGTTGCGTATTTGTTAACGGGAGGTGGTAGTACCATCCTTTGTCCTCGGAACAAACTTAGGGAAGACGTTCTCACTCGTCTGTATCACGGCAGTTGCAAAGAGCAAAGGATAGAAATCACAGTCATTCGTATTCAACCGATCGGAGTCCTGAATGTATGGGCCATTCTCATACACTCCTATACAAATCATTGATATTGAGCTTTGAATATTCGTGTTT
Source organism: Botryotinia convoluta (assembly GCA_004786275.1). Classification (NCBI taxonomy): domain Eukaryota; kingdom Fungi; phylum Ascomycota; class Leotiomycetes; order Helotiales; family Sclerotiniaceae; genus Botryotinia; species Botryotinia convoluta. The sequence goes on along the minus strand of PQXN01000139.1, from coordinate 72,818 downwards.
TCGTTTTGCGGCCGGCCTGGAAAGTACCCTTTTGCCGACGTAGTGTTTGCGAATAGGAGGAGAAGTTTACCGGTTCAACAGTCTGATTCAGCCAGCAAATTCCGCATAAAAGCTCTTGTTAGTCCCCAGTATCGAATCAAAACTGTGTCCTAAGATCTACCAAGTCCCAAGTCATTCAGACCACACACAAAAACTTCACGCTCCCGCCATCCCCTCTCAAGATCCCCGATTTTGTTATATGTATATAAGGTTGGTCGTGCCATGATAGCTTGATTCATGGGTACTCTCGTTTGAATTTGTATATTTGTGTTTAGAGTATGCATGGTTTATGTCTGCCGTTCTGGACTAAATAGGAAGGAGAGATACCACATTTTGTGTTTCCTAAAGTTTTGCCCTTTACTACTTTTCATTAGCCCCTATGCCCCTCTTTAACCGCTTGTAAGACGCCTTACATTTTTCCCGGTAGCGCTTATCAGTCAATCTCGATCACAGTACGCTCCGCTCCCAATAGACCAACTAAAGTAGTATTTCCCTTGATTATGGATAGTGGTGTCCGACCTTCATTATTCTCAGCATTAATGTCAGCACCGCAGTCCAGGAGTGTCTTGACCATGGGCATGTAAGTTTCTCCCTGAAGGAGGGCAAACATCAATAGTGTGCAACCATAGTTGTCTTTCAACTCAATATCAGCACCCTTATTTATTAATAGCCTGACCATATCTTCACGCCGAAGATAAATAGCCCAGAACAACGGCGTCTCGCCTCTTACGCCCTTCTGATTAATGTTTGGAGACTTTTCCAGCAATAGTTTCAGTATAGCTAGCTTTCCACCTAGAATAGCTATTCCAACAGCCTTTAGCATTAACCCGTTGTTGTCTTTGTTCTCCACCTCAGTACAAGCGCTTTGCTTCAACAAAATTGCAACTACAGCTTCGTGCCCCCTAGAAATAGCTTCTGAGAGTAGGCCACAGCCAAATTCTGTCAGTAAATCGACTTTGCCACCTTTCTCTAACAATAACTCCACAATAGTCACGTGTCCCTGAGAAGCAGCTTCATACAATGGTGTCGAACCCCTTTCGCATTTCGCGTTGACCTCAGCACCATTTTCCAACATTGATTTAACCATTGTCTCGTTACCATTCCTAGCAGCGTGAAACAGCGGCGTCCAGCCTTGATACCCTAGCATCCTATCTCTTAGACTCGTATCCACGCCATTCTGTAAGAGAAACTCAACCATTTCTTCGCGTCCGTATCGAGAATTTGAGAGCAGCGCTGACGCAAACCCCTTTTCTTTACAATCAAACTTGGCACCTTTCCCTAATAACAGACTCATTATACTCATATTTCCACCTTCAGCAGCTTTCATCAAGGGCGTTTCGTCACTGAAATCAACACAATTGACTTCGGCGTCATTCTCCAGTAACAAATCAACTACATTCTTGTATCCACAAAAAGCAGCATTCATTAGAGGCGTTCGATTATTATAGCCCCGATAATCAATCTTAGCGCCTTTCTTCAATAACAACTTGACCATGTCCAGGCATCCGGCCCAACTAGCTTGCATCAAGGGTGTGTTATCAGACCCTGTTTTAATATTAACCTCAGCGCCTTCTTCCAATAATAACTTGGCAATTTTTTCATGTTTACAATCAACAGCAATCATCAGAGGTGTGTTATTCTCGATCCCTCCGTAATCAATCTCAGCGCCTTTCTCTAATAGTAATTTGACTATTTCTAAGTTTCCTTGGAAAGCAGCCATTATCAAGGGTGTTTGATTGTTCGAGTCCCGACAATCAATCTCAGCGTCATACTCCAATAACAATTCAACCATATTCAACTGTCCTTTAGAGCTAGCTATCATCAACGGTGTTCTGTGGCTGTTTTTGTAATTGGCCCAAGCGCCTTTCTCCAATAGCAATTTGACTACATCCGGATATCCATTGAGAATAGCTCTTATCAAGGGCGTTTGACCAACCGGATCCCGACAATCAATCTCAGCGCCATACTCCAATAATAATTTGACCATATTCAACTGTCCTTCAGAGCTAGCTATCATCAAGGGTGCTCTGTGGCCGATTTTGTAATTGGGCTCAGCGCCTTTCTCCAGAAGCAGTTTAACTATATTCGTGTAGCCGCGAATCACAGCTCGCTGCAGAGGTGACATCGTGTGAACCTCCCCCATAAAATCTACATCAGTGCTCCTCTCTAACAAAAATGTGATTACAACACTATGACCCATTTCAACAGCCTCCATCAGCAAGCTCTTGCCACGATCAGTCATCTTGGAGTCAACCCAAATATCGTCCGAACTGAGGAGAAAGATCAGTAATATCTCGTGATCGTACCGTAAAAGCTGAAACGCAAGATCTATTCTCCGCGAGTAAGTGAAGCTGCGCCCAATATTTTTGTTTTCGTTATTTTTTGGTTGATACTTTTGGCACAAGTCATGCAGTAAAGAGGTTGAGGAACAGGATTCGGCTTCAATTTTGAGGAGCGTCTGAACAGCTTCATTGCTCCCCGTGGCCAGAGCAGCGAGAATGGATGGCCCATATCGCTGCTCTGTTATATCAAAGCAAGACTCCTTTCTGGGACGTGTTCGAATGAGGTTGGCTAGATTTCTTTCTGCAAGAAGATAGGGAATAGTTACCGAGTCCGTATATCGTCGAATTTCGTGATTCTCGAAATAGTTGTTCACGAATACCCATAGACGAGTGGGAAATTTTTCTAGAAAGTCTGCCTGCTCTATGTAATTTTGTTGAGCAAGATTGGCGTGATACAGGATGTTGGACACTGAATAATCGAGAAATGGAAACCTCGATTTGATTTCCTCTTGAAACTTCGACTGCGCTTCCTTAGAACGTTGCGCGGGTGGGATGCCCGATTCAGGATGTGATGTATTCAAAAATGGATACTTCATGTTACGACATTCCCAGAAGTTCAACTTGCTGAAGCTGAAATGTTTTATAACTTTTTGGTTGATGACAGCATTTAGTTGAGCTAAGCAACAACTCTTCAACGTGTCATGCCCATGGCCGACAAAATTTCCGGAAACTCCAGGCAATTGAGTCTCGTATCTACCCAACAAAAAGTCCCGAACAGACTCGTGGATAAACTGTACATCTGAAGCTTTATTTTTCGTCACCTCAGCCAAGCCTTTGGAGGAACTCCTCACAAATAATTTCATTTGGTCAATATTGACATCTTCCTGGTCCCAAAAACCCGTGCAACCTTCATCAAGACCGATTTGAGTTGCAAAATAGAGTTCTTGTGGTTTCAAGGGACGATTTGCAAATAAAATTAATTTCAGACAAAGTTGTAGTTCTTCGAGGTTCTCTCCATCCCGCTTAAGGATCATTTCAAACAAATCGTTTAGTCCTGGTGGAATTTCGTTGAGGCGCTCACTGATTTTCTTAATAGAAATAGAGCCAGATGTATACTCGGAATTGAGGATGTCAAGAACTAAGACGGCCCAGAGAAAAATGCCAGAAGACTTTTGGAGGATTTCGGACCGAAGTGCTTCGGCTTGTTTGGATTTGCCTAGCCTTAATTTTGACTTGATATAGTGCTGAATGTCTTCCATATGCCCAAGTTCATCTTCTAGAGTCAGTTCCATACCCTTCTGAATGACTATAGTGGGATAGTGTCGACTAGAAAAGCATATTTGCAAGCTAACTTGCGAAACTTCTGCAAGCTCACATAATTCCTCAAAAAACGAAACCATTCCACTTGCTTGCTTCTGGTCGCATTCATCTAACGCATCTACAAATACCATCAGTGGCCTGCTTCCAAGCTTTGCTACAGCATGCTTCAACGTCTGCTTTAAAGCTGCTTCACTCCAACCATTTCTTTCAACGCCTCTCGCGCCATCGGCTGTCATCCACTCCAAGCTATCTCTAAGCTCTGCCACCCTTTCGAAAAGCTGGTGCAAAAGAGAGCGATACAAACCAGTAGTCGTTCTCTCTTCAATTGTACCACGTGCCAGAAAAAAGAACGATAATGTGATTTTGGAGGAATCGCCTTTTGCATTAAGCTTAGCCTCCTCAAAGAGGAGTTTCATCAAAGTTGACTTTCCGGTGCCGGGGTTGCCTTTGATCCAAAGGAATCCTTCATGATCTTGCAGTTTTGAAACATCGTTCCATGATAAGTATTCCGGTTTGGTAAGAAACCAACGGCATGTTGTCCCTTGGGCAGCAGTCAAACTTGTTAGACGCTCATCGATTTTGGGGAAGTAGAGTTGATCTATAATAGATTGCCTCGTGATAGCATCAATATCGTGCGTAGGATACTGGCAGAGGTTCTCGGAGCCTCCTAAAGTCTGGAGGCGGGAGGGGTGATTGGAAGATTGAAAATGTGAGGCTTTTGATCGTTTTCTGGAGCTGGAGCCAGCAGCAAAAACTGGCGAGTCATCAAGAGTGCGTTTCTTTGGGCGTTTTCCAATCTCCTCTGTAAGCCTCCTAAACGCACTTTCTAATCGTTCGCCGTAGATAAGTGGCATATGGACATCAAAGATGCCCAATAAGCAATAGGCCTTGTCTTCTTCACGTTTTGTCTCGCGATTTTTTGCCCATGACATTCGCTCATCAATGCTGAAATCAGACAGATTCTGTCCATGAAGAGCTGGCGTCTCAATCCCAGTTATTTCGTGAATTAATTGCTGTAGAGATCTCTTGTCGCCAAGTAGCATACCATCCGAGCAGAAGAACTCCACCGATCCCGGTGCAATAAGCTCTTGAAGTGTCCAACCACGAGTGAACCATCGACTCTTTTTAAAAATTGATTGCCAGGAAGAATTGGCTTGATTGAGTCCATTTGTTGAAACATCTGAAAGGTACACATAGCATTTAGTGGCTTTTTGATACCAGCGAAACATAGAGTTGATAGCCTCTTGGAGCTCGGCACTACTAGACTTGTCGATACAGCAAGTATCCACCCAAAAGTATTGTAAGCCATCGCGTTTGGCTTGTTCACCACAAAATTGAAGTTTTCGATAACCAGATTTGTTCTGTCCAGTATTGTTCACAAGGTCTTGGAAGGTTAGCTCATCTGTATCTGCCCCCCATGTATGCGATAGAATGGCGTATTCTGGAATATCACTGCCAGCAAGATTTCTGATCAGATCGAACCGACCTCCGTTATTGTATTCCAATAAGTGCATTGAGGTTGGTTAGAGCAGAACTTGTGAAAAATATGTCAAACAAAAAACTGTTCCTTATACGTTTTGGGAGCTTTGGTGTGATGAATTGAGGTTTCGGTCAGCTGGGCGGTTATCTTGACGTTGCATTGAGGCGAAGTTGCGGCTAACCAATTGCACGCTGACTACAGTGGTAAGGTCTGCAAACCACGTTGAAGTTCATGTATAGACACAGCAAGGCCAATCACGACTCTTCGTATGCATGTGGCCCGCTCAATTTGGGATTTGCCCCACTATCTTCAATCATCAACGAGGCAACGACTTTATCAGCGAAGAAAATGTTTGGATTTACACCACCTCATTATTACCTTCCTATAAGTCTAAATTCGTAATAGTTAGCTTGATTTGATGATTTGTGTTCCGCCTTCCGTCCTCCTGAGCCCTATGATCCCTTGAGACTCTCCCTTGATTCTTCATCTCCCGCATTCTTCTCTGTATTACTTATACGGAGGCTTCATTGTTATTTCTGAATTGGCATGGAACTTCACTTTATGAAAGCAATCTCATGTTAGCCTCTAATAACGGCATATATCTGAGGTGTGAGACAAAATAGCTGCAAACTGTTCAAATTTTCTGGTCTCGGAAGTCTTTGAACGCAAAATCTCTTATTTTATACCTCAGAAAAGAACATCAGAAATACAAAGTCACCGGAAGTATACTACGGGCTCGATATACTGCGCTCACACTCTCAAGTATGACCTCGTCTTTCCCCCCGCCTACTTTTGAAACACGCTGGTCAGAATTTCGTCCGGCAAGAAGACATTTATGCCACGTTCAACCACAACAACTACCGCTATCACTCCCAAATCTCGAAGATGAAATCATTCAGACAAGAAGATATTCCACCCTTACTTAACGCGCTACCAGCAATCAAAGGCCAAGCTGTTATAATCTCCATACCCTTACACAATACGATACCTCACATCACAAACCCCAACCAGCCATAGCACCTATCCATTTACTGGCTTTCGGATAAAAAGGTCGACGACTTTTCTTAGTACAGATGACAGACCAGAGTTTGCTCATTACTCTCCAAATCCCACTTCGAATCGCGATTATCTATCCGTTCATATATATCCTACAAGCGAGACTTCCGTATCGATCAAGGAATGAAAGACAGACGCTGAAAGTAACGAACAAGGTATTTTTGTCTAAAATTTCCGAAAGATCCACAAAGATGAAAACTGGCCACGGAGAATCTTAGTACGCACTGCACTCTTCACATCTACATTATATTCTCTCCTCATACACTCTACAGTCTAGGCACTGCACTCTTCACCATCACAATATACTCCTATACCACTCCATCCCTTACCTTTCCCCCTCCAGGACCCTTTCACCCCAAAACGCTTTACATTTGTAATCTTTTTATCATCAATATACACTCCCATAAAAACACCACCACACAATGCTTCACCTAAATCACTCCCTCATATCCATTTATCCACCCCTCATTCTCAAGAATCCCATCTGACTCTCAACCATCCATCCAGCCACACCAATATCCGCCTCTCATTTCTCATCTCTCATCTCATACTATACCATACCATACCATACTATACTATACCTTTTCTCTTTTCTATGCATCCATCCATCTACCCATTCATCCTCCACTTCCCTCCCAACTCCATCCATTACCACTCCATGCCTGCCTTTCTCCCTACATCCCTCACCTTTCTCCCTCCATCCCCCTTTCTCCCGAAAACCTCTTCATCTCAATCTTCATCTTCATCTCCATCCCCAACCATCCAATCATCCAATACACAATCCCTCTAAAAATTACATCGAAAAACCTCCCTCCGAATCACTCACTCAAACCCACTCACTCACCTACCTATGTACCCGCTAATCCTCCTACCTACCTAATCACCTACCTATCAACCTTCTTAGCCATCCACCTACATACCTACCCACTAACCCCCCACCCATAATTCAATCCAAAGAAATCGACAACATATATACATTACACCCAATACAATATAATACATCCACAACCTAAGAATAAACCCTCATCACTCACTGCTCATTACTCATACAATCCCAACCTCACCCTCAACCTCCACCTCGACTCCAACCTCCACCTCAACTCTAATTCCAATCCCTAATCCAAATCCAAACCCCCAGTCCCTAACTCAGATCCCCATCCCCATCTCTATACTTCCATTTCCATCCTCCTCTTCATCACTCATTCTTCCCATACACCACCACCCCTTATTCAATCACTTTCCCTACACCTCTCTCTCCACCCCTCAATCTACAACTACCTATTATCAACCTATGGACCCATCATCTCATGCTTCACATTAGACACAAACCTTGCACGTGAAACTGATCCGAGTAGACCACAAATTGGTTATAAATGTAAATGTAAAATGTATCTGATTTGAATTTTCAATTTTATGAATTTATTTTTTGAATTTATACAAGACTGATTGACTGACGACCATGAACCCCATTTCCTTTCCCATCCATATCCTATTTCTCTCAAATTCCACCATCCTCCTCTGGCCCCCTTTCGACAACCAGATACCACCTCATCTCACTTTTTCCAAGTCAATCAATCTCCCCTCACTCCCACACCTCTCATCACATATCTTCACCCCCATTCGAATTTCTCAATGTGGTGTAATAACTATATGCAAATCGCGGAACCTTGAAATCGCCACAAAAAAAATCCCTAAGATGTGTTTCTCGAATGATAAAAACACAAAACAGAACTCCTTCGGCTCCAATCCCAATTTCCCCATCTAATTACAATAAAAGACATTATTCTCCAGCTGTCAACAATCCACATTCGAAAAGACCAATTCAAGATCAATTCAGCACTTCTTTCGACAAAACAAATAACCATGTCCATCGTTTGACAATCACGTATGGTAAATCATCATGTTAATAAAGTATGAAATCGACACCCAATATTGACAATTGATAGGGCTTAACAGGTATGTAAACCTCAAAAATGCGCGCTCAAATGCATCAATCCAGAAAGAACAAAGTAAACATCCCTAAAATTTTGCATCTCTTACACCTCACATACCTTGACGCATACCCCATTCTGGTTTTAGAGTCGTAGCCATATCATCCTTGGTAAAGACGATATCTTGAGGAATTTTACTGACACGATAAGCACCATTTTTAATCGCATTTGCTTGAACCGATGAGAGTCCACTCTTGTTACTTCGGATACTACCAGCATCACTCATAGTATCTGGATCCTTGAATCTTCTTGGAGGAGCGAAATCAAGGGATGTGAAGGTACCAGATTTTCTCAACATGTGGCTGTATAATATGTTAATTTAATGATTCTATTCTTAAATGAGATAATTAAGCAAGGGAAAAACTTACGGGCTTGGCATTGCAGCAAGTTCATCATATGCTCCAACGATTGGTGCAAATGCTGGAAGTGCAGGTGAATATGGTCGTCTTTCACCGAAAGGACTTTCAGATCGACCGGCAACACGATCACGGATATTTAATTCTGGTGCAAAGTCGAGTGTGTTGAGTAAAGCAAATGAATCGTCCCTGAGCTTGGATGGGGTAGGTAACGAAGTAAGGGGTTCAGGGGGTGGCAAATTCTTTCTTGGAGACGGCATAGGACCGCGTTGAGAAGCAGATGAAGATGCTCTTGGTCCTTCGTTGAATGGCATTCTAGGAGGTCCACGCATTGAGGAACCACCCATTGAACCATGCATAGAACGTGGTGGTGCTCCTTGGAATCTTGGTGCACGTGGAGGTGGTGTCATAGCACGACGCGTAATAGGTTCAGCATATGGCAAAACGAAGCTGTTGGTAGCTGGGTCGAAGTAAGTAGAATCTCCTGGACCAGGGTAGTTCGCATCATAATCCTCAAGGTATTGACCTTGTGGTGCTGGCTTTGAGTCATCAAAATATTCCTTATAGAAAGATCTAATTCTGTTGGCACGGGTTTCAGGATCTTCTGAAGCATCAGCTGGAGCATCGGGAGGTAATGGTCGGAAACCCATGGAAAGTCTTTTAGGGTCAAATCCGGGAGCACCCAAACCAGCTTGAGCAAATTCTTCAGGTGGGACATCCATGGAGTAACGATTTGCCTTGTTATTTGCGATTTCGCGAGCAGGGGATGGTGGTGTAATCTCGATTCCATCACCGTAATCACTAACCTCAGAGTTTCGGGGCTTTTGTTGCTGTTGTGGAGTAGGTTTTGGATTCATTGGTAACGTGTTGATTGCTGGAGGGGGTGCTTTACGAGTTGTATTTGGCTTTGGTTCGGCGGGACCAGTTGGGGCAGCAGCGGATGGATCAGAAATGATTAAGGAGCCTAGGTAATTGTTACTATGTCTGATCGCATTATATTGGTTTCCAGCATAAGATTCCCGGTCCGGATAGGGCATTGGAACGGGCATAGTAGAAGAGAAACCATTTTGGGGGCGTGGATTACCTGGTAGACCTTTTCTGGCAACATCTTGTGGTGGGGAAGCAGCTTGCTTTGGCTCCGCTGGCATATTAGCAGGTGGGATTGAGTTTGATCTTGGTGGTGGAGTAAAGCCGGTTGAAGGTGGAGTTGTTCTTGACATTGCAGCAGCATTTGATAGGAGACCTTGTCCATCCGGCGAGCCAACATCGTACGCTTTGGAAGGAGCAGCGCTTGATTCAGTCATAATTGAAGATCCATTGCGGCCCTGTTTGGAACGTATAGAGCCACCCCCAACAGCTTCATGTACTGGACGATAAGGATCCTCGTTCGAATGGATTGTTCTTGAGAGCGAATGAAGGCTTTCCCTAGAATTTTGTAGTTCCGGTGGTAGTAAGTATGGACTTTTACCTCCCAGATCCAAGGACATTTGTCGCGTTCTTACAGCACCTCCTTTCTCATCATCGAAGTTTGAGATTCCTGATTCTCCACCAGCAGTTCTCGAAATTCTACCCATACCAAAGTCCATATTCTTGGTTGGATCATTTATATCCTCTTCCCTAGCCTTCTTCATATATCTTCGTTGCAGAATTGTGAATAAGATGATGGCGCCACCGACAGGAATACTATCACGATCAATGATTAGAGCTCAGAACAAACCCACCAACATGGTAGACAAATTAAACTTACACGATACCTAGAATAACGGGCAAAGTGTAGGCAGAAGGGCCGACTGGCTTTTCACAAGCAGCAGAAGTATCATCTGCAGCACATGTGCTTGACGATGCGGCAGCAGAAGTTGTAGCACTTCTTACCATAAGAACTGGATCTGGTAATGACATTTTCAATATCGATGCAATATTACCAATATCTTCTGCAGCCGCCTCTGCTAATGGTACTCGACGTGCCAGCCTAACAATATTTGCTAATCTTTGATGGTCCGCCATATTGGCATAGGTAATCCTGCTACCGAATTTGACTGATCTTGTAGGAAATATTTAAAATGTGCGATCGATTAAGAAATTATAAAACGAGTTTGCTATTATCGTAGTCGTCTTGGGTATCTTTTTCGCTCAAAGGCAGGTGCGATTCGAATATGGTACTTTGGAAATAGCAGGCTGTGCGAGTGAAATGGGAAATTAATGCGAATATCAGACTTGGAAGATCGATTGGTGAATTATCTTTAATTCTTTTTTCGGTATAGGACAGTCAATATGAAACAGTCGAAACGGTTGACGTAAAGTTAAAAAGTAAATAATGAAGAACTATTGAGGTTGAGAAGATAAATTTGGATTGATTGATGTTTTTACTTTTCCTCGAGAGAGTGACTGTGGTCGGAATGATTGGGGTGGTGTAAACAACGAATGAATGTGTTCTTGGAGGCAGTTATAATAAAAGGAATGTGACGCTTGCAAGCAAGCAGGAGAATTAACCTCCAAGAAGATGGTGATGTCTGAGAAGGATGAGGAAAAGGTCAAAGGGTTTCGAGGTGAAGGGGAGAGAAAGGTAAAGGAACGAAGGTGGTTGAGAGATGGAGGAGGAGGAGGAGGAGAATGACAAGAGAACGAAAAGCGAGAACAGAGATAGAAGATTGGATGGATTTTAGAAGATGGGCCAGAATTAAAGAGATGAACCAGGGGGTCATGATTAACTAATCCCAAAGTAGCTTAATCAGGGGTACGAAACTACTAAAACATGGATAAACATGGATAAATATGGATTTTATATATTAATTTAACATGGATCTAACTAAGGACGGACTAGCATACTTCTGAGCATGATCAGATGAAGATTGGACGAACTTGATAGATAATTGGTTGTGGAGGATTCACAATTTCAATTATGGGGGATAAATCCTAGATTTGTGGAGGGATAATGAAGATATGGGCGATATGTGAGAAGTACAAGAATTAATACTGATCGTAGGCGGTATTGAGATATTGAGATATTGAGATATGTATCAGAGTATGAAGAAGGCAATAAATAGACAATCGACCAGTTCATTAGTATCTACACAATACGAAGTATATCATCAAAACTTCGAGCGTAGCGAGCTATGGGGGTCTGGGGGCTTGCCCCCATGAATGAATGAGTATTGTACCAGTGAGTAGGTAGGTACCTGTATTTAATCCCTCATTATTCCATTTCATATCATATCTCTGAATACTCCGTATACCGGTACGTGTATTGAAATCTTCACTATCACAACAATACACCCGATGATACACTGCTCTTACTCCTATTCTCTCTTAACTCCGTAGACTATCTAGACCATCTTTACCCGAAAAAAAAATCATAATTATTTCTATCAATAGAATTGTGAAATATTCCCCATTTCGATCAGATGTCTTAACTCTCTTGAAACCCTTTTAGAAAGTCCACGTTGAATCTAAAAAAGTTAAACATTTAGATGTGGACAGGGTACGCAATCACTAATTTCGATGAGTGAGTGGACGAGTGAGTGAAAATACTATTTGATGAAGTTGGGGACGTTAGAGGTAAGAGGTAAGAGAGAAAAGAGAGTTGAAAGAGATGGTGGCAGTGAAAGATGGATTTATTAGAATGTCACTGTCGCTTCTCTTTTTCCCCGTCCTCCCTGCCTCTACTCTGTATCGAAAATATTGATGTTGTCCTACTTATTAGGTGTGTTACGATTGACTGTACATACCTACATCCTGTACCATCTGTACCTGGTATGATACTGTAGGTAGGTATAGTACGAATACAACATCATTCATACATACTTGTAACATATCTTCAATAGTTGCTGAATATTTGATACAATCATTATACTTTTCGTACGTATATTCAGCTATACAAAACAACATCTTCTGACACGCCTCCTTCTCCACGGAGTATTTCCAGTTTGAAACCCTAAATCCAGATGATTGAATTGTAATCCAAAACGAGAAAGATCAAGTACCCCGTCAAGAAAAGAGGCGCAATCATCTGTCATTGTTGTCAATGGAAACCATTCTCGTAATATATAGATCCTAAGGATTCTCCAAATGTTACCGAAGACTCCTATCAGTTCTGAATGGGTTTGAAATCCGGACCTTGAAAATGAGAATAGTTTTCATTTGAATATTGAGGAAGCTTACATTACATGATTTCTTACTCAATTCATCCTTCAACCGCATCTTCATGGATCTTCAAGGGATGTATAAATGCAGTGCCCCAAAAGTTGTGGTAAATGAACCTCGTGCTGTATTCGTGGTACCTTACCGTTATGTATTGTATCTTCGGATATTGACAAATTCCCCTCCGTCGTATCTCGTACTTTGATACCAATAATTGATTGAAACTGGCATCCACATCTACAACCACATTCACATCCACATCCACATCCACATCCAGTCCACCACCAAAAAGGTTTGCGAATGGCGAATCTCATAGGACTGTACAGTATCTAACCATGATAGAATTGCGATATCCTGGATAATGGCCACCTCCTATCATGATTCGCAGATCCAATAGATTCTTCCATCCTCTCTCTCCCTCTCTTTCTTAAAATTAAGATTTACAAACCCCAGACACTTTTCCAACTTATCTCCATCAGCTAACATCGAAACCGATGCACAAAGCACAAGCACGAGCCAGACCGATTCAAAAACCGCACCCACACATACTGTACATGAGATCCACAACGGTACAGAAGACCAATAGTGGACCAGAAACATAAATGATAGGCATGGGCTTATGGAACATGGGTTTAATCGGTGCCGCGGTGGCAGAAGTGGCTTCCAAATTCCCAAGTTCCGTTCCATGGTTTGGTTTGATAATAAAGATAGCGAGATTAAATGATCCTAACATTTCAATCGATTAATTTATAGAGAATGATGAGATTGATCCTGAAATATATTGATCGAATTAAACATGTTGGTGTGCGTATTTAATAAACTCAATTGAATGCGCAGCAGATGTAAATGATCTGATGATGCTTGAGGTATTTGAAAGTATTCAACCTGAGACTCGACTGGAGAGGAAAGATTGAAATATAAGATATGCCTAGGTAGGTGTACAAGCTGAGAGAATCCTTCAATAGGGGCTCGAGATGTCAATCATTGCCGGCGCGATCAATAGCATCCACGGATAGCATAATATAACCTCAGGAATCGACGGATTCGATAGAAATATTGCAAGCCATCAGTAAAATTGAGTAGAATTGGGAATGGAATGCAATTGGAATGTTCCACAGCGTCCTGGTATCGTATCATGCCGAGACCGTTTCTTAGCTGTGTTTGATGGCCGGACTAGGGGGAGAAGGGGGTCATCCTCATTCTCCATGATTCATGCCTTAATTTTGGATAAGCTAGATAAGGCATAAACAAATTTCTCACCGCCTTGGCTTTCAAAAAAATAAAAACTCGTGACTACAAAATTATACGCGTATTCTCCCACCCCATCCAGCCATCTTCCCCTCAGATCCTCCTCACCCTTGTATCACTTCTACCGGGCATGAAATTGTTCATCTAGATATGATGTTAATAAAAAACAGTATAGGCATATGAAATAAATATGGCCGACTTTGATTTATCTTCTACATTCATTCCCGCTCTTCATAAACCTTCCTCTTTACTACCAATAGCTCAACATCGCGAAAGTCTCTTGTATCTTATCGAGACTTATCCTGTTACCATTGTAGTTGGACATACTGGTTCAGGAAAAACTACTCAGATACCTCAATTTCTTGAACAGGCAGGATGGTGTGAAGATGGAAAACAAATTGCTGTTACTCAAGTAAGATATTCTTCAGCCATTTGATAATCCCAAACTAATCCACATTTACAGCCTCGTCGAGTAGCAGCAACAACAGTAGCGATCCGAGTGGCGGAAGAAGTAGGATGTGAAGTAGGTAAAGAAGTTGGTTATTCAATTCGATTTGAAGATGTTACATCAGCAGCTACCAAGATCAAATTTTTGACCGATGGACTTCTTTTAAGAGAAGCTTTGGTTGATCCTTTATTATCACGTTATTCAGTCATTATGGTTGATGAAGCTCATGAGAGATCTATGAGTACAGATATCCTCTTGGGGGTTCTCAAAAAGATTTTGAAGAAACGCTCGAATGATTTGAGAATCATTATTAGTAGTGCTACTCTTCAAGCTGAAGATTTTTTGAATTTTTTCTCGAATGATGATGCGGAAACGAAACCTAAGGTTGATGATGCTATTGCTCTTGATGATTTGATTGCTCAAGGTAGCGCTTCAACAAGTGGCCCAAAAAATGAGGGGAAAATTGGACAAATCATTAGTTTGGAAGGTAGAATGTTTCCTGTTGATATTCTTTACCTAGAAAGTCCAGCTGAAGATTATCTGGAAAAAGCTATTGATACAGTATTTGATATACACACCAAGGAACCAGATGGAGATATCTTGGTTTTCTTGACAGGAAGAGAAGAGATAGATGAAGCTATACAAGCAATATCGGAACGTGCATTAAGTTTACATCCAAGATCTCAAGCTATTATGCCACTTCCTCTTTATGCAGGACTTTCTACCGAACAACAAATGTTTGTTTTTGAACCAGCTCAAGAAAATACTAGAAAGGTTATATTTTCCACCAATATTGCAGAAGCATCCGTTACAATTGATGGTATCATCTACGTCGTAGATTGTGGTTTTGTAAAACTCCGAGCTTATAATCCAATAACCGGCATCGAAACTTTAACAGCAACTCCAATATCCAAAGCATCCGCAACCCAAAGGTCAGGTCGAGCAGGTCGTACTAAACCTGGAAAATGCTTCCGTCTCTACACAGAATCAAACTTTCAGGCCCTTGAGGAAGCAACTGTTCCCGAAATCCAACGGTCAAATCTTGCACCCATAATACTCCAACTCAAAGCCCTTGGCATCGACAATATAGTTCGTTTCCCATTCCTCACTTCCCCACCAGCCGAACTTATCATTCGTGCCCTCGAACTTCTCTATTCCCTCGGAACACTAGATACCTACGCAAAACTTACCAAACCCCTTGGCACACGTATGGCCGAATTAGCCGTTGAGCCCATGATGGCAAAAACTCTTCTATCAGCCGGTTCTTTCAATTGTCTTTCCGAAATCCTCACAATAGCTGCTATGACATCCGTAGGAGGTAACATCTTCTACAATGACTACGATGAGAAGAAAGCCGTGGAAACTGCTAAACGAAAATTCGCCGTCGAGGAAGGTGATCACATTACGCTGCTCAATATCTACCAATCATTCATCACCAAAGGCAAGAAACAACCCAGATTCGCCCACGACAATTATCTCAATTTCAAAGCCCTCTCAAAAGCAATCAGTATTCGCGCTCAATTAAAACGCTACCTCGAACGTTTCGGCATCTCGGTAGATGAAACTCTCTCATCATCATCAAACCCAAACATGCTCTCAGTAGGAGGTCCAGATAAAAGTGAACAAATCCGTAGATGTCTTACGACGGGATATTTCGCCCATGCCGCAAAAATGCAACCAGATGGAACATTTAGAAATGTGGGAGGAGGAACGATACTTCATGCACATCCAAGTAGTTTGATGTTTAATCGGAAGTGCGAATGGGTTGTTTTTAGTGAGGTGGTGGAGGTGGGTGGAAAGATTTATATTAGGGATTTGAGTAATATTGAGAGGGGGTGGTTGGTGGAGTATGCGCCGGAGTTTTATAAGATGAAGTCATGATGTGACGCTGAGATATTCGATAACATTAAATTCAAAAAGTATTGAGAGAGTATTGTTGCTACTTATTTCTATCATCGTTGTCATATTGTATTTCTTATTTCTCGAGTTTTCGTTACATGTTCCTTATCACTTTGTTCTCATCAGTTGATCAATTTCATCCTTTCCTCCATCCCTTCTTTCATCCAATTTCAAAAGTATCCCCATCCCGCAATTCTGCATCTCAAAACTTTCATAGGGTTTTCAGGGTGGGTTAACCTCTCCTGAGGCATTGTGAAGAACTTCGGTAATGTGTATAATAGGGATTTCGACAAGGTCTCTTGGGACTTTATATAGAAAGGAGAGTGGAAACATAGAGTTTGGAGACGAAAAATGAGAAGTTGGCATGGGGTGTAGTGGAGTAAACGGAATGAGATGTGATGAAGAGAAAGAGGAGTAGCGAAAGAGTACGCAGTTTTATTGATTCACTCATCGTCTCTCCCTTCTACCCTCCCTTTCCATCCCAGTGCAATCTCGGTATAAAAGCCCAATGTACCCTGGGTTTCTAACTCGGGATATAGATACCGCGGATGTTGACGATGAAACAATTAAGGTAAAGAAGTCTGCTTTACTGAGTGTTGGGTATGGGTTCGGAGTACCAGGATTATATTTGACATGCCGTTTTCGGGGAGGAAAAGAGGAATGGCGGGGTGTGGATGTCGTTGGTTAGTATTATTATTGTTGTTGTTACTGTTATCATCATGAGTTTGCTTTTCAAGCATGTCTATCCCAAGTTTCTCTCTATTTGTCTTGCTATCATTCCCATCTATATATTATCCCACCACACCAGTTCTATTCCATCGCTGTCGTCGTTCATTCATTGGGCGCTAGTTCGGATTACATCTACTTGGTCAACAATCCATAAATTTTCTTCCTAGATTCAACCGAAAGCCTCACGACGAGATTGACAGTCAGAGTCCCTAATCACCATGCCAACTATTCATTTCATCTTCGTCATTATGGCATAATCTTGGTGGTCAAAGAACAGATTCGGTAGCTTATATAGATCATCGATACAGCCTGTCAGTAGAGCAATCCCCAAGGATTTCTAAAGCGAATAAAAGAGTGGAAGGAGAGAGAGAGGGGGGGGTGAACAACATTCCATTTCCTATACATCTCCGGCCCCTCAGACTGCTTCCGAATAAAGTCCTTGTATAAATCTCCGCCGCTCAAAATTCAACTCGGCATGCGATTCCTGAACGCTGTGAAGAATTTATACCAGGAGTGAGATATCCTGTACATCTGCCTCAAAACGAACCCCAAATCTATTGTATTCTGAAGCTAGTTCCGCTCTTCTCATTGCATTGGGTAGTTTTACATCTGTATGTTTCTTCGGGATTTCTAGTATAGATGTGAGATATGTTTTTACTCATTATTATTATTACATATCTTCTCATTCTATTTACGGATTCCATTCGTTTTTTTTTTTTCATCATCATTCCTCTCCCTCATTTTTCATCTCAGTGAATAAATACATACATTTATCCGCAAAACAGGATATCCAGAAGACAGGGAACTTCAGCGTGGAAAATTTCTCATCGCACATATATTCATTTGTTGTTTCGTGGGATCTTATGGTTTGGAGTGTGGGTTAGTCGGAGTCGGGAACGATTTATATGGGCGGTGGGAAGAGGAGGAGAAGTGGAGAAGTTGAGGAAGGAGGAGAGAGAGAGAGGAGAGAAAAAGGAGAAGGCGGGATTTGAGAATAGGGGAAAATTATACGAATATAGTATATCTCCGGTTATTCGGCCAGATGTTTTTCGCTCTAGTCTATATAAATCCCCCGTGTTTTAACTTTTGATGTGGTATCAAAATTTGATCGCTGGAAAGGGAAGCCTTTGATGGGAGCTAATACCTGTGTCGAAAGTCTTAGTCTGGTCTGCTGAGATAGTGTGTCAAGAGAAAGAGGTTTTTCTTTTCTTGAGTGGTAAAAAACTACAACTTTGAGCTTGACGGCGAATCTGGATTTTTATTGTCGAAATGTTTCTAGATGTCTTGACTATTACTCCTCGGAGGTCTCTAATGTTGTTGATATCAGGTCCCATCCCACAACTACTAGTCGGAGGAAAAGCGAATAATTAATACTGCCCAAACGTTATTTACCTCGCTCTGCCATACTAGACCTACCCAAAAATCTATTCTCAATGGTACAACTTACTCCTAGTCGAATTATCGATGTCTACTCATACCGCTTGCCTACGTCAGACGTTTCCTCGTATGTCTATGTTTCTTCCTTGAAGATCAAAGATCTTGGTGACTTTTATATTCCGAGAAAGAAAGTGTGAGAGTGAATCATGATATCCTAATTCTAGAAATACTATCCAGCAACTCACCCCACGCATACCATCAATAAATACCAAGTAAACCTCTAAAGCACTACTCTTTCCATACCCCCACCAATTCCAAGCATGAACAAGCACTCTTACATCCTCTCTTCCCTGTTTGTATCCCATCTTTGTATAAATATTGAGATGCTGTCTTAAGTTTTCTTCTTCAGTCCCAAGAAGAAGGTGAGAACCAAATTATAGGGGGTTGGGATATCATGGTTCCTGGGAGATAACTCCGTCTTGAATTTATACTGATGCTCCTTGATTCAATGTAGAGAGATTGAGAAAGCGGAGAACGGTTGACAGAAATTGTAATTGTCATTTTCTTCTATCATACTTGTATTTCTTTTACTTCGTTCGTTGTTCTTCTTTACTTTTGCCTCCAGTTCTCTTGCTTGTCGTCAGAACCTCGAAACTTACCCTTAACTCTTTCATTTCACATTCAAATAAGAAGTTCATTGAGCCATCTATACCTCATAACTCCACTTCTCCTCTCATCCGGCCCAAGCCCGAACCTACACGTTTATACATCCTGATGTCAGTAGTGACATGTGATCCACTCCTCAAATACCCCTCACTTTATACAACCCACTAACATCTTGAAGCTTGATAAAATACTCTTCCAATAAATGAAGTTCACAAACATGAAAATAATCTCGTGCTTCGGATATGCAGCAAGCCGATCAATTACTGGTAAATTTTCACCCCGCGCCCTTCTCGGCTAGCTATCCTAATTTGACTTTCAGTTCAATTTCTATATTAATCATCAGACTTCGGCGCACTTTCTCTTTTCGTGTAATGGAGGTATTACAATAAAATAGCAAAATGAAAGAGCGTCCCATGTTCTAGAGGAAAGAAAAGGGAAGGAAAAGTCCCGTGGAGGTTATGCTACTTCGAGATATCATTAGTTTACTTGAGTAGATATAGCTTTTATCACTTGTGATCCGTGGGTATTTTGTTGTTAATTCTCATTATTTCTTGTGGCTGTCATTTGGGTTGAGCTTCAAAAAAAGCATTTATCTGAATTTTCATGGCAGCGGGCAATATTATTGGGTTTAGAATGCTCTGTACGCGATCATGAGTCTAGAGAACTATTCTTGTTGTAGCTTGACAGGAGTTCAATGAATCGAGAACTTATAGAGGGTCGTCGTACACAGAGCCTCCCCGAGACTCCAATGTCTTCTTTCTCCTTCTTCTTGTGGTGTCATGGCTATCTTTGTGATGTTTAGACGAAGAACCCACACCCCCTTCCCAAAAGTTGGAATTCGCTACCGCAGAGAAAGCGGATACATGATTGCGCTCACCCATTGGATATGTGAGGAGCTCGCTGCTTCTCCTCTTACGCTTTCAAAATTTACTTCTGCTGGGTAAACAATATTTCGCTGTTTCGCCATTATTTAAGCCCTTTACTCCCGAAACCATCCATTAAAAGCTTCTAGTTCTGCCGATGCGGCCAATAAGGGTGGGTGTCTTCTACCATGTGGTAAGATGATCAAAAGCTGATTTTATGAGGCTATGGGAGGAGACGAGCCCGGACCGGAGTTGTGATTGTTGTCTTCCTTCCACTTGTTGTCATTCCGCTCCAAGAGAGTGATTGTTGCCCTTTTTACTCGATGGGAGAGGAAATTATGTTAATTACAATCTACATTGAGATCCTTAAACACAAACTGAGATAGATTCCTAGATTAAAGAAATTTGGGCTTTTTATCGAAGATAGATCGTCATTTAGATACAAAATTGTGCTGCAATCTTATCCTTCCTAGGATTGGAGTTTAGTGCCCTTGTTTAACTGTTGTGATTGTCAGTAGGTAAGGGGGACGGTTAAGGCTGTGTTCGATTCTATGTTTGTTCTAGCGTATAGTTATGTACTTGAAAATTACAGAATGCAAAGAGAATAGGAGGAATCGGTCAATTTTCTTACGTATCTCACTGTTGACTTTTGTTCTTTGTCGTCGAATGACATAGTGGCATGTAGTATTGTAGATGATACAGACTGGTACACTCGAAGTAAGATCATAATCGAGAGACACCGTGTAGCTATGAATGCTCTTCGATGTAGGCACATGACTTGGACACATACAACTACACCTGAGATCTTCCATTCTTGTTCCGATAGGCAGATCTTGAGGTAAGCCTAGTGTCTTTTATGAGCCTTATATAGCGATCCGTTGACCCCTATTTTCTTCAAATTAATATTTTTCATCATTCAATATTCTTGTTTCAAAGTCATACAACAACTCAGATCCACTAAGTGTGTTAAATAATTTAGCTATATTTAAACACTCAATATTCCATTAATTGATCCTTCAAAGACACTGTTCTCTTCGGAGCCATGTCTTTCAGGTGCGAGCCACTTTGAGTCTGACCTTAAAGAGGAAGATGAGGGGTTGGCATGTTACTTTGTTCAGATAACAGAGAAAGCCCACTGAGTGTTTTCAGGTCTGATGTCCAGGAAACTTGCGCTATCGATAATTCGAATAACTATCATGGTACCGTAGTTATACTCTGACTGTCTCTGGATGGAAAATATTCCATTATTGTCGTTATTATCTAGAGATCTGAATCACCGTTTGGTGTAATAATGAGTTTTGAAATTTCGAATCAATCACCGCAGCTACAAGTTATAAGACCAACCATGGTTCCGACCCATGCGTTTTAAGTCTGATACTGTGAGATGAACATTTCCTATGTCCTGAAAGGTATCGGAAACGCTCGTGTAATTTGATCTCCATATCAACTCTTAATTCTTGCGCATTCTCATCGTTCTCTCGAAAGACTTCAATCGAAAGTTGATAGCGTCAGTATGAGATGCTTAACTGATAAGTCGTGTTGATTACTATGAAATGAATGGATGCCTGACAAATATTTTGTGCAATTCATCCGGAAGAATTCCTTCATGTCATTTATTCATAAAGAGAGTTCTTCTGTCTCACAATGCAAAACAGAGATCTTGAGACTTTATAGACCTTACAATCATCACGAACACAGCCATACATCTATTCAGAGCGCCTCAATATGTTCTTTTACGGTTCTCTGCTGAATAGAGAAGGCAAAAAAGAACAAAGAAAGAAAGGCATCATACCCTCAGTGAACCATGTGTTCAAAGCCCCCAACAAGAAACGGCAACCAAATCCTAGGGGCCAAACAAAGGTAACAAAGAAGATCTAATTATAAAAATCGTATGCAGTAAAAGATTCATTTCAAGTAAAATACCTGCGATTAAGTCAACTTACCACTCTGCTGAAATTCTCCAATTTCCAGTCTCAGTGCAAAATGTCCTCCGCTACTGGTCCCAAAATGCACTCGAAGCCTCCGCTAAAACGATCCTCCTTCGCTCTTCGCTACTACGATTTCGCAGACGGACACAGTGATCTGACTCCGCGCCCGACTCTGATCCCCCCCTTCCCCTCTTTTTCCACCACCCCAACATCCAGAACTCCATCCAACCAAAGACGCGACTGGGACACGATTGAGACACATCAAAGAAATCGTCTTCACTCTTTCACCACCCGCGAATTGATCAATCTCGATGCAATAACTGAACGCCAAATGGCTGCATCTACATTGTCCGATGTACCTATTCTCGCTTTACTGCGAAAGACACAATGGGACAGTACAGGTAGAATGTTTGGAAGAAAAGAGGCGATTATTATTGACGACTGGGGACAGAGTGGAGATGAAGAGGGTGGGATGTATGGAAGTTGGAATTCGGAGAATGGACATGTATGGAAAGCCTTGCGGCCGAGTTTAACGATTGCAAATCAGTATTTGTTGTCGAGTCATATGTTACCTTGGGTGAGTTACTCGTGATCCTTGATATGCGATGGATATTTTCGTATACTTATTGGATTAGAGTTAGCATTGACTTGAATGACAGTTTGACGCTTTACTTCTTGCCCCTCGGAAACCTATACCACCCTCGGAAACCTTCTCGATGTGCCTGATCTCCAATATTTTTCTCCTCGACATCCAGCTTATAACATTGAAGATACTAGGAAAGCCCGTGATAAAATATTAAGTGATGTCCTCTTGGACAAACATGACATTTTGTTCTCGTTCTTTGAGCCAGGCAAAAATCCATACACAGGGGAGATTGACGTAGACGCCGACGAGAACATGTATCCTGATCAGAACACGCTGGCCTTTGCAGACATTCGCTGGAATAAGCGGAATCCGGGCGATTATAAAGAAAACCCATGCTATAATATCGTACTCATGCTGAACGTTGATTTTATCACTCCATTGATTGTAGATAAATATTTGAACCATGTCGAACGATACGCAATATCGTGGCGAATAGCCGTTGTAGTAAGTTCATTTTCCGAGCCCCTTGTGCATCCTGGTATCATAACGAGTTTGTAATACTTTATAGTAACCGCTAAAAATTATAGATAGTACATGAATTAGTTCATGCTATAGAATTGGTTAGAAATTACCCCAGTCGAGAGGTTAAAATGATGACCCCACCTGCCTCAATCGAACCATATTTCGAAGAAGAAGCCTTGGCTGAGCTAGGATACTCGTACGAAAATACCGTGGGTTGAATAACCCTATAATCAAGCTAAGAAACTGTAGAGTAAATTCTGACTTATAATTAGGTTAACGGGGGATACATAGAAACAATGCTCAATGGTACGATATGGAAGAATCGCCCTTTGGGCTATTGGCTAGTCAAACCTTGGCCAACTATGGAGATGATTCTGACCTATACATCATCTATCGAAAACCCTCAACTCGACGGGGATCCACAACCTCCAAATTATAAATACTTACACCCCATCCCAGTGAATGTTTATGAAGATGTACAGTCTATATCATTTTGGGAGCATACAGTCCGGCCATATGGTCATAAGGTATTGTACTATCGGACTATGAGATCTAGTGTCGGGATCAAAGTCGAAGATGAATATGTATGGGATAGAGATGATATCACAGGACGAGTTAACGTCTCACCATTGAGAAACGAATCCAAATCATTCGTAGATGATATGAAGCGGCTCAAAAAGTCTGTGAATTGTACACCAGAGGAAAAGAAAATCTTGCAAATTGGGAACAGACTAATAAAGACTGCAGAGTATGGAGCAAATTTTTGGTCAGATTCGATTGAACAACGACAGAGTATCAACGAATATGTTATGATGATCGAGGAAACCGAAATGAACACCCTAAAGGACAAAAATAATAGAGTACAAGTATTTAATATTTTAATGAAGGCAACAGAGAAGCATATTAGCCTGATGCAAAATCAGTTACGCATCGACGAGTTAAATCGTACTATTTCAGCAGACCGACGAATTGACCTTTTGAAGTTCAATCGGGGAATGCGAGCACTCATACATAGAGTCAAATTGGAATGGCAGATAGAACTTTCCCATCCGGTCATTCGCCTCAGTAATATATTGAATCATTTAGAAATGGCGTTGATGTATATCTTGGTCCCCGACCAACTCACTCAACTGACCGATACTGAGGACCAAAAAGAAATCAACATGGTATCGCAAGCTGGTATCGAATTCATCTCAGGAGATGTTGGAAGTTGCCAAGAAACCATTTCAGGAATCCATCAGAATCCAGGGACATCCTCGTACGCGATAACTTGCGCGGGACTACTAGATCTAGCTTGTGCTTTTGCAAGTGGTCGCCGGCTATGGGATGATACACAATATAAATTGACACAACGATACTTTGCGAGAATCAGATATTTGACCAGGCTCTACGATGGAGGGAAAAGAGAGTGGATTGAGTTGTTGGGACACTGGATGAAATTCGCTAAAGATTTAGTGAACAGTTTAGATTATGGAGGAATGCATGGAATTGGAATGATCACAATGAGTACGAGAAAGAAAAGAAAGATCGCGAGAGATATGGGTGAAGACGCACCACCGTACACGCAGGAAGAGATTTAGACAAAAAGAATGCTAATTCCAAGCCTGGAATGGAGGAAAAACCGTTGCTCGGTAGGCTTCATTTCCGGAACGCTCCGCTCCTTGTCTGGAGTTGAAACTTGACGTTCCAATTGTGATGAGAGGTGAAAATCCGGATGGCATTCCTGTCCGAATCATGAAGAAGGGAACGAGGGTGAAGGCTAGACATGGATACCACCACCCCAGTGAGAGCTGCTTCGATTTATGCTAGAAAACTTTTCCTTTTGCTGCTTGGCAGGCTCATTCGAATTCCCATCTAATGTTCAATCGATATGTGTACATAGATTTGTGATTTAGAGAAACTACGATAACCATTCGGTCCATGTAAATGAACTTTGGTATCCTAGTCCCATGGCTACTTAAGCCGAGGAACCATAGCGAAACGTTATGAGATGCCATTGAGCTTGAAAAATTCTCACGGCTGCATATCCGAGCTCATTTTGCCTAATTTTAAAACGTGCTCCGTTAACCGAATATGCAAGATTGACACAAGCCGGATGACTTACCGATAAGACGACACAACGGCTTTATCGAATGGATGCTGAAAAGGCCAAAAATTGGGACATTATGATCTCATGTCATTGAAGATACACGTGCGACGTAAAAATTATACAACAGAAGAGATGAGTGGTCAGAAAACGAGCAACAGCCACAGTGTAGACGAAACTAAAGCCTATTCTCATCAGGCCGAGGATTTGGCTAGAAATCGAACTCTACCTATCGTAAGACGGAGGTAAGGGGTGAGACATCTCAAGCATTCTTTACGCTGATGATCCATATCAGATTCTAGCCTCATCGCGGAGCACAAGTTTTGCTGGGATCTGACGCACAACGATGTAAAGAACCTCTTCAAGCTGTGAATTTCAAATTCTCGTGTCATCCCGGGTTCCAAGTTACGTTTTGTATCACCCGTTTCTCGATTCGTGACATAATGGAATGTACTTCTCTCCTGACAGGAATTATATCCCGGCCCCTTACATCTTGGCGGATGCGGGGTAGTTGAATGGACGCGATTCCGCACAGCTCGGGCTTGGCGTCTTAGCATTCTTGAGCTGCCAAGAGGAACGTATTTGTATTTCGCTTGCTGAGATCAGCTACCTCAAAGTCAATGTGGTGAGCATTGTGGTACAATCGAATAACTATATAAGGAGACGATGAAAGTCGAATAACCCAATATCTAAAAGTTCAAACTCATAATTTTAGACGTACCTCTTCAAAGCCTGAAACCTTTTTAGTCTTTTCCTAATCTCGGCTGCCTTAACTATTGAAAAGATGCGCTCAACATCTTTGTTGTATTTTCTCGCCGTAGGGCTGAGTGGTGTACTAGCAGCTCCGGGATCCGCAGTCGGTAAGTACTCTCAAATAGTCTCCATAATAATCATCTAATCTTTCGTAGAGGCAAGAGCGGATAGTCCTGCAAGATGTCCTAAGATATTTTGTGTCCCTGGAACTCACTTATTTTGGAACCCCAAAACAAAGGTTTGCTCGTGCAAATTAGATGATGGGGAGAAGATTTGTTACACAACAACAAATTGCATTACCGCACATCATCCATTATGGGACTCTACGACCGAGACGTGTTCTTGCGTACCTGACCAGACCAAGACTACTTGCCTTACTGCGACAACCTGTTTGGTTGGATCTCACCCTGTTTGGCATCCTGAAAGTTCAACCTGCAAATGCGAGCGCAATAAAGTTAGAGACGTCGATCCTGCCACATGCCCAACGATTCGGTGTGCATCCACCACTCACCCTGTATACCATCCTGAGACCAAGCGATGTACTTGTGAGCCAAACGCTCCTGTATGTCCAAACATAATATTCTGCGCCGGCGGTGCCCACAAAGTTCTTAAGCCCTACGCAAAGAAATGCACTTGCGAACTTGATAATCCTGTCCCTCCATCTTGTCCACTCCTTAAGTGTGTTGAAGGAAACCATCGTGTATATCACCCCGAAACCAAGAAGTGCCAATGCGACCCTGACTGTCCTGACCTTTTCTGCATTGCGGAGCAAAGGCCTACGTACAGTTCAGCAAGCAACTCATGCTCCTGTCAATGGATCCCAGGGTTGGAACCAAACAATCCGACAACACCTATCAGGGATGAGACCTGCTCTGGTACAGTCTGCATTTCCGAGAAACATCCTGTGTATGATGCAAAGACAGGTAAATGCACCTGTCAATGGATCGATGGACTGGAGCCACCCCTTGAGCCAATAGATCCGTGCGTCGGTATCTTCTGCATTTCGGAGATGCAGCCCGCTATTAATGCAACGACTGGTCTATGCGAATGTGAATGGATTCCAGGTCTCGAACCAAAGGACACCGTGAAGCTTATCGAGACATGCCCCGATATTCTTTGCATTGCCGAGAAACATCCTGTGCACAATGCGACCAGTGGACAGTGCGGTTGTGAATGGATCGACGGATTTGGACCCGCTGCAAGCAAACTCTAGGTGTCAAATTTCAGGCTTGGTGGATTTGGAGGATAAGAGGCAAAAATTGAAAGTATCTCTTCGTCGGCTAGACCAATTAAATCTATCGCATTTTTCAAACTCTAGAGCTTATTCCCCTCAATTTGTTTGTCTCTTTGTGCAACAGATCGTAATGCATGCATAATTAATTTATGCAGCTAGCTTAGTGGTGTGGTTGATCGGCAGAGCTCCGCCACCACCAACGCCTGATATGTCATGATAACTGGTGATTGTTAGAGCTCGTAAAAACGAAGGTCGAATGATATATCATGACATCGATTTCGGGGTTTTCTCATTCAAATTGTAAGCTTCGAAGAAAAGCCGTTGACATGCGGCGATTTATGATACCAACGAAGAGCTGAAATCCGTGTCAATGGTATTTGTGCATTCGAACCTGCCAGAAAAGCCACCGCTTACTAGAAAATAACGCCAGCTACGAGTGTTTGAATTCCGCGAAGGCGTCGACCTTAGTGCCAAGTCGACCAAAAACCCAAAAGCCCCGCTGACGCCGAACACTGATATTTTAGTACCCATGTCTATGTAATCTTAGATAATTCGTATCCCTTACATCGTTTTGTGAAACTCCAAGTCAGGCTTCTGACTCCTTAAGATGCGCATCGATAAGACGTAGAACGAAAAAAGAATCTAGAAATCTCACGAGGAGCTTCGACAAGCTCATGCATCGTATTCATCGGAACTTGGCACGCGACCGCTTTGGATTTGCCCCTCTCATATTGTAATTGAATGAAGCTTTGGCATAGCATGGCTTTATGGTTTGTAACAAATGATGGCGCAAGATTTCATTTGAATGGCTTTATTGGCTTCCACTAAAGAATAAGCCAAACTTCCTTTCATCCAGGTGTGAAATGTGTGTTGAAATATCCAATCAAAAATCCAATGAAACTTCAGCTATTTTGATACGGAACCTTTGGGCTCTTTGCTTTGTGACGCCGGTAGGAATAAAAGTGAATAGCTATTGCCGCTGTTAAATGGATATGGTTCGTGTGGTGCTAGAGCAAAGGGAGCTAGTCCCAATGCGTTCTAGTAAGAGCTCTGATATATATATTAGAGCTCTTATTCATATAGTTAATAAGTACACTGAATAATATACTCTGAATGCCTTCATATTCTAGCCTAAGCTTCCCACCGTACCCTGTAGAGAGTCATACTTGAAACAGTCGCTTCAATAACCATGTATGGCGAATCATCCAATTGAGTATTTTGATAAAAGTGTTGCCAGACTCCATTCATGGGGCTGAATCGAATGGCAACGATAGAGTGCTGTTTCGCATCCACAATCGAACGGTCTGGTGCATATACGATATCGCGTCGCTTTAAACACTTTTCCGTGGTATGTCTGTTGGATAAAAGCTTCGGTTGATGATCGAAAGGAGTCTCGGCGTCTTGTAGCCTTGCCCATCGAGAGTGGCAAAGATAGAAAGACTCGAACGATATTTTTTGTTCTCAAAAGTCTTGAATAGGGTAGGCAGGCATGAAAAGAAGGTTCGTCAGACAGATTCCAAGTCTCCTGCAACTACCATCAGCTTGGATGCACGACATGATAGATACCATATCCTGCAACCATGTTTGGAGGCATTGAGCAATTTCAGGTCAGAAATCTATTCATGTTTGCGAGGAAGACATTCGATGAAGATGCTGTCTATCAACTGTCGTTCCCTCATTTCAATGCAAGGATGGTCAAGATAGGAAGGCGATGAAAAAGACGTGCTCGATTACATAAGCCAACGTGATTTCACATGATGAGCGGATCAACACCATGTGAATTGTCCTTCACTCCTTCCCAAATTGTTATCATCTTACTTATCAATTATTGTTATGTAGCTCGGTGGCAGGGCTGTGAGTGTAGTACTGAAACGGATTTACATGGCTATATCGGTTCTCTAAGGTCTCAATTTCTGATCTAAAAAGCCGCATAAGCCAACGGCATGATTTGAAGGAAGATATTGAGCAGTAGGGTATCTAGGCTTGAATAGGTGAGTAGAGCTTGACGAAACTTTCGACAGGATGGATATTGGTGCGCTGATATAGACTACAAATACATCAAAAAGATTGTCAATACACAGACGTGGCAAGAACACAAGCAAGTTTGGATCCTGTAAAATAGTGTTTTCTAACCGTCGCCAGACTCAATGAGGGAGAGCATTAAAAGCGATCCTTCAGGAGGAAATATGGTTTTCTCATGCTCTTTGAATATATCTCATAAAAACATTGATCTCTCAATATCTACATAACCACTCCCTCGTATTTAATACCATTTAGGAGCTGTTTTGGGAACACCACATTACAACCGTCTTCAATTACGTACAAACAAGATAGTATAGGTCCTATACTGTCACTATGCCCAGCGAGCAACTTCGCTGCCCATCAATGTGATCCATAATCCGCACTGACAAGTAGCATAATATTATATACAAAATTTTCAGCTTTGTCAAGAATTTAAGACTGCAATAAACTGATTGTCCAAAACTAAGGTACCATCTTGAACAACCAGAACGCCGTATCTAGATTCAGAAATGCAAGATTTTATCGTTAGATTATAGTTTGACCTTAATGCTACGGGTGATATCGATCTCATTTCGGCAGATGTGAGCCTCCAGATGTTCATCAGCCATCAAATTAGAGATTAAGTTTTGTTAGGGATGAGTTGCTGGGGTGGGAAATCCCAGGTTTAGATTGCCTTCCAGGCAAGCGTCGAAACCGACAAGATCAAAGGAAGGGTCGAACATAGAGAAGAGATCGATATCACCCGTAGCATTAAGGTCGAAGAGTGATGGGTCGAAGTCCTGCACCCCAGCATATATTGGAGCGATAGACGGAGTAATTTGAGCATTAGAGGTGGATGTAATAGATTCTATTTTGAAGGTCAGATTCGAGGATTGAAATTTATTCTGACATTGAACTCATTTGAAAGATAATAAAATTCTATTGGATTGATTCTGAACATTGAATTTGTGCGAAACAACAAACCGGCTGAACTACCTAACATGTTGGGGGAGGAATTCTCATAGCAGAAGCAAATCATACAGAAATGAAAAGTGTAGGGCTTACGATTCTCAGTATTTGTCACCGAAGTACTGTGATCATTGACCATTGAACTATTCTCGGTGGTGTTGCTGATATCTTGCTGTGGTGCCGTAGTTTTATTTTCCGAAGAGACGGTAGAAAATACTCGATCGATTTCCCTGAGCATTTTCTTTCCCATATTTGCAGCATTAGCAGCAGTAGAGTACTGACTTTCAAGGCCTTCCAAAAGCCTACAACTAGCTTGGAATTGACCTCGAGCGCGCATCCGATGAACAGGTAGTTTGTTGTGGCGCATTTCCCGATAGGCAATGCTCAGAGAAAGCGATATGGCGTATGGCACGAAAGGAAATAGAACAAGTTGGTCCTGTAGCTCGTGAGGAGTGGTCGATGAGAGAATACCGGTTGAGAGGGCTTGTCGAAGGTAAGAGGGTGTGGAACGCTTGGGTTCGGCCCAAATATGGGATCGATGAGAAATAATAGAGATGCTGTGATAGAAAATTTCAATTGTTGCTAGACACTACATGAGTAAAAATATCATTCAAAGAAAACACCAATCATGAATGAAACTTAGATAGAGCAATTCAATATTCAAGACTGGTAGGCTTGGTGTGAAGGTTTGAGTATCATTCAATGATCAGCATCGATTTGAAATCAAATGTTTCAAGCAGTCATGTGATACGCAACATTCAACCACTTCAGAACATTCAAGACGATTTCATAATTTCACAAGGACTTAATATTTCGAACGAAATAAGAACTTAGAGTCCTCAGGTCATTGGACTACTGCCCAGAATATCGAAACCCCAGGAGGAGAAGTAAGGTGATTAGAGGATAACATACCAAGAGAGGAAGTACCAATATGTGCAGCTGCGCAATCCAGAACCAACTCTTCAAAAGCAGGGAATTGAACATCCATACCACCTTGTTCTGATTGGTTCGGAGGTCGATATATCTCGATGACATCGTCAAGTAACGATATTACCTGTAGAAATAGACGGAAGGAAGGTTCTTGCTGATTAAAGCATTGGCGAAGATCTCTCCTCATGTCTCGTTCATGCATCAAGACAGGACGGCCATGGAATGCCGCATTCATGCGATCTAACGCATATACGCAACATAGAAGCTTTGCACTTGCATCCTCCACCTGACCTTTGAGATGTAATCCCATGCCTTCAAGGTAATGAGTAGCTTTTCCAGAGAATTGAGATGCAAGATCTTCACTGCTAGAATTATCGATGAATAGAGAGAGGAGACAGAGGGCTTGAATCAGGACAATTTTGTCGGTCACGATGCCTAGTTCAATAGTCAACCTCATTGCACCGGACACCTTTTCGCCGAACGCTTTGCAGGTCATCGGTGGGCCTGCTTCGTCCAGTATGAGATGATCCGCAGCAGCGAAACTCTTGGATGCTGCCAAGCAAATGGCTTGTTCCAATAAAGCTCGACAAGGGACTGAAGGGGCTAGATTGTGGAACATGGTCTCATTGATGATGGGAAAGATGGTGTTGATCTTCTCAAAGTATATCCGAGATAACACTTCAAGGTGGGGTATGGGTGGCATCGTAGATAGACACTCCTGTTCTATGAGAGGCACCAGAACATTACGGACCAAAGGTGGACATCCATAGAAAAGGTTGGAGCTTGTCTGTTGTAAATTCGAGAAATGGTGAGGCTTTTTTCCGAGTGTTGAAGAGAGGTATACTCCAACGCTGTCCGGTAATACGCCACGAATGGCATCTGGACTGGTAGCAGCCAGAAAAATTGATTCTGGGTTCAAATCTCCAATGAATCGAGACTGAACACCAGTAGGTTCTTGGGAGTGAGACGTGTTCGCTTGAGTACGAGTACCACCGCTCAATATCCTAGCAGCTTCGAGGTCTTGATCACTACTTGCTAAAGTTGATGCAACAGGAGAGATATGGCCAGGCTCCTCATGAGACGTTTTGCTTTGATATCCGGCATCTGTGGTACAAGAGAGGATACTTGCAGTGTATGGCTTGACTGCTTGAGAAACCCGTTCATCAGAGTTGACTTGGCTAGATGCTCTTACAGGCGAAGAATTCGTTGAAATTGCATTACTACCATGGTTACATCGCTTCTTCCGCTTTCTGCAGAAGTCACATGCCTTTTGCGCCTGTTGCCTCTTGATGGATCCAGTCCCATCGGAAGCTACAAATTTAAACATTGTGTCGGAGTGTGGTGTGGCGAGTGCAATTTCTGTCGGAGATGATTCATTTGGCGGATTTAACTTCTTCCGGAATCATTAAACCAAGCAGTTGCAGATAGGAGCGTCTATGGTGATCTCATCCTATTGTTTCTTATAGATGAGAAAGTCTAACGGCCAAGGTCAAATGCAAAATAAAGTGGACCAAGCTCTTCCAGCAGCCTTGAAATAAAGGTTCTTGAAGTCTTTCAGATGGCCGTGTGATCTTGCACAACAAGAGTATGTAGCAAACTTTCCACTATGTACGACTGCCAGCACCTCGGATGAAGACACAGGGGAAATCTTCGGAGACAGGCAATAGAGACGTGGAAAGGTTGAAGATCCACCTTAATCGTGAGCGGAGTTTCCAAATACGTTTAGCTCTTGGTACAACATCTATCTTTCTATCAAGACACAAGAAAGGCCCATAGGACTCTTAATGTTCTGCTTCAAAGCTGACGAGGAAATAATACCTTGAGGTCAGATATCTATTGAGGGAAAAATCAATTTCCAAAACCACATAACGTAATCTTGCGCTAGGCCTAATAACCTTAACATCCCTTCAATGTTCTGAGTAGATCGTCAAATCGTCCTTAAGGCTCAATTATCCAGCCGGAATGGCTTTGAAGAAAGTTTTTGTACGACCGATGACTGCTGCAAAGGTTGCTGAGCTGAGCTGAGCTGAGCATACCAAGGTAGGTAGGTACTGGTTGGCTATTACAATCATGCAATGCAAAAAAGAAGCCTTACATAATCAGGCTCGGACCGAGGATTCTGGACGAAATAAATCTCACTCCAAAATAAAAAAATTGAGTCTCGAACGAACTTTTGATTGTGAAATCTAAACCCGTCCATTGATGGGATACTAACATCTAAGTGTTCAACTACAATACCAAATGTGTTCCGGCCATGGCGTGCCGCTTCAATCATTTCTATCTCACCATCGCGATAATCGAGAGCCACTAAGACGACGTTTGTGAGCAGTATCAACAACCGCGTGTCGCACATTGACGCCATTTGTTCTGCGAATAGATCTCAGGAATCTAATTGAGGCTAAATAAGGTTCGCCTTCTCATTCGACATCGGAGTATATAATGGAGCAATTTCATCACCTACTCGAAACAAGCAGACCGATACCATCTCTCAACCTGTCGCATTCGTTAAAACATCTGCACGATGTGCATGAAATATTTCAAAAGAGTGACAGCAACTTACCACAATGTTTGATCGAGGATGGGACTTGATATGATATCTTGGTATATTGTGGGGCAAATGGATCATGTCTTCAACAGAACTTTTGCGGGCAGGAATCTGAATAAAAAGTCTGGGAGAACGCAGCTGCACGATTGGCCGAATATATGAGCTATGTACGGTGTGATTTCTGTTAATCAAGTACGTGGAAGTGTTCACAAGCTGCTCAATAACTGCCTTCTAAGCCTGGCTTTGTCATGTAGCTTGTATCGCAATTTGCCCACCGCTGTTAATTCCGACGCTTGAAGTATGTAAGTAGAGCCGCGTTGGTGTTTTGAAGTCCAGGAAAAGCTCAGACGCTTGCCGTTGATTCTTCCCCCTCAATATTCCTCCGCAATGCATTGTGTTGGAAGCCGAATTTTCCGGAATCAGTACTTGAAGGGGCATGGCGAAGTTGTTGCGTTGTTTGTCACGAACTCCACCACTTGGAAACGGTGAGCTCAATTTACGTTCGATCAATAGCCAAATGCATACACTATTGACATTAACTCGCCCGTATGGACCATTACTTGTTGCCTGATCTTTCTAACTAAGTAATTACAAGCACTTTGCCCCCCTATCGTCCCAATCCAAAAATGCCCATCGAAAGCTCAATTGACCTTTCCCCCAATGTTAACCAAGTATTCTCCTGTTCTACTAAAGTTCGCCTCATACAGCACTCCTAGAAACTAATAACTAGAGCAACACAACATGATAATCAGAATTTTGTGGCACGAGTGGATGCGAACTTGCTTCGTACACAACTGATTTGTTGCACTACCTCGGATTCAAGTCGCTACGGCTCTTGTTGTCCCATTATTGGCTGTTTTTATTCAGATGTTTTATACCATACTGACAATTGACCCCGGCTTACTTTTGCTTGATTAATTAAGCAGGGTGATATATGAGGAGGCCGGATGCAGTCCAAGCCTCAGTTAATTTACATCCATAGCGTCACATTTTCGAAGTGAATTCTTAAGAGGCTATTGTCATCACCATCACCGTCACCGTTATCAAATCATATGCCAAAGTTTCATTTTGAAAATTGCCCGGCAAACCTCCCAAATTCGATTTCATGCTACCCCGCCATCAAAATTTGTTGTCTGTGCACAGGTTCCTGAATATTATACGCACTACCACAGCCACACCGCGGTCATCGGACTTCTCGAATTGGTCATGCCGCCAGAACAATTCGTGCTGTGTGAGATTCACCAATTTGCATGAACGGTACTGACGTTTTGAATACTTTTTTTTATATATATTTAAGAAGACTTTCAGGCTTCATTCCATAGACCAAATAATCTCTACATAAACTTTCATTTACGAGCAATTGCAAGCACCCATCCCAAATTTCTGTTGTTTTCGAAGTATTCGAGACATTCACTTTAGAACCTCTCAGTACCTGATTTTCAGTCCAAGTTCTCGGCATAGAGAGCATTCACCACTCATCCAGGTCGTAAAGAGTAGTCACAAGCTCGAATTCGTCTCCATGTTGTCTCACACGCGCCTCGTCTCCTCATGCCGCCAAGCATCTTCTCTTCTCAAATACAAACCCAACTTTACCATCCATAAATCCTCTTTTGTCAACCACAAACCCAAGTTCACAATCCGCACCCTCGCAACACAAGCTAAATCAATCAGCATGTCTTCCATGAATGCTATAAATCCAAAGGAAGAAGGCGATATCTCTTCGGTCTTCGTCTCACTCTCTGGCGCCAAGCCTACACCACTTCCGGAACGTTTTGCTGATATCAAGCGCAACCTTATCCGCGGCCACGAGGAGGCCGTTCAAGCATCTTTCACTCGCCTTATTGAGCAACTTGCGGTTGAAAATCGAAAAGTCGCGGGGTTGGGCCCGAATATTATCCCAAGTGTGACTTTTAAGGATGTTCTCGAGAAGAACGTAAGTGATGAGCAGTTGAAGGATATGAGAGATAAGGGTGCACTTGTTATTAGGGGTGCCGTGGATGAGACAACTGCGAGACGTTATAAAGAGGAGGTCGAAGAGTATGTCAAGTTGAACCCTAGTACTAAGGGTAAGTCATCTTTATGGTTTCATTCTAAATTCCTTTCCATCCATGTTACCCGAAATCCGAATGACAATCTTCCGCTTGGTTATCTAGAAAACAGTTATAGCATTTATAGTCCAACAAAGCTGACAAAAATAGGCTTCCCAGCCAATGATCCACAAGTCTACGAGCTCTACTGGTCACCACCACAAGTCAAAGCTCGTGGTCATCCAAACATGATCATTGCCCAAAAGTTCCTCCTCAACCTCTGGCACTCTACCGATCCTAACTCACCAATTTCCTTTTCTCAACCGGTCACCTATGCTGACCGTGTTCGCATCCGTCAGCCTGGTGATGCTATCTTTGCTCTCGGTCCTCACGCCGATGGCGGATCTGTTGAACGCTGGGAACCCAATGGCTACGGTATCAACGGAGTATATGACGCGATCTTCCATGGAAAGTGGGAAGAATTTGATCCTTTCGAGTCTTCATCACGTGTACCTGCTGTTAGCGATCTCTATCACGGTGGAGGAAGCTGCTCCATGTTCCGTATGTTTCAGGCCTGGCTCAGCATGTCCCACACTGCGCCTGGAGAAGGCACGTTGAAGGTGAATCCACTAATCAAGCTTACCACCGCTTACTTCTTACTCCGACCTTTCTTTGAGCCTATTAAAGAATTGCCGGAGGGAAAGGAGGATGAATATACTGCGGAATACCTCAGTCCCGAAAACTGGAAATTGATCCCGACTGATCAGATGACCACTGCCCTTCATGGTGCTACCCCAAGTCATGGACAGGAGATGACCGAAAAGCTTCACCCACATCTGGATTTGAAGAATACTATGGTTCATATTCCAAAGATTAATCCAGGTGACTACGTTGCTTGGCACTGTGATAGTAAGTTTCATATCTCCCGAATCTTGTAGTAATATTTTCACAGTTCCATTGACTAATTTTATTACTTTTATAGTGATTCACGCCGTGGACAAGACTCATGTTGGTAAATCCGATAGTTCCGTACTCTATATTCCCGCCTGCCCTCTCACCCCTATCAACGCCGAAGCACTTGCCCGTCAACGTGATGCCTTCCTCTCCGGCGTTCCAGGCCCAGATTTCCCCGGTGGAAAAGGCGAGAGTGAACATATCGGTCGACCAGGTCTCGAAGAAGTTGAGTCCTGGACTGGTGAAGAGGGATTGAGAGCTATGGGATTGAGCAAATTTGTTGTTGAAAGTGAGAAGGGAGCTGGTGCTGAAAAGGCTGTCGAGATCGGAAATAATTATTTGGGATTTTAGAGAGATGCAGATGGTTTTCTGATCGTTTGACGGTAGACAGGATGGGAAGGGAAGGGAAAGGATAATGATTTCATGACAGTGGTCTCAAATTGCAATTGGGAGTTATTTATGATAGAGCCCGGATGGAACGGCGTCGGATTTCCTTTTGCACATCCTGATCTGAGACTTCTTTCCTACGTTGAGGGTATGAAGTGTCAGATTGGGAATTTACTCATTCTACTATCGGGAAGGGAAAATTGACATTGTAGCAAAGCTCAATGATAGGATAAATTAAGCAGTGGCTAGCAAAAGTCAATAGCAATGATTTATACCAAAAATATCGGCATCGTTCTGCCTATATTCATGATCGACTTCCCCAATATTATCCGCCCACTGTGAACAGTGTTGAAAGATACCCACTGTATTTCCTAATGGAGGATACTGACATATCATACACGTCAAGCTAACTTGTTGGTACATGTTGGTCAAGCTCCGATGGCTAAATTCGACTTCGTATCAAGACATTTATTCAAACTTGGAAGGTTCAAGGGTCTTAATTTTCAATCATGAACACGCATCAAGATAGCACTTATGAACCAGAGGCTTGAAATCTAGGATTCAACCTAGAAAGCAAAGAGAAGCTTGCGACTAGTGTTCCAGGCGTATCTAAATTATGTGGTATCTTTCCACGCCATATGAGCGGAATCTGTTGTGTCCTATGTGATATCATCGCCTGCTTAGAAATCATAAGACTGTTCCGCTCGAGTATCAATAATATCAAAGATGCCAATTTCTTTGAATCTCTTGTATATCGTATTTCCATTAGCTAGGGTAGATTCCGTCATGCACAATCCAGATTCTTTTCCCAAAAATTAAACGTACTTGATGAGTGCTACGTTACATACAAGAGGGCAAAATTTAAAAACACCATTTAACCCAAGCTTCACTGTCAGCAGGCAGCAAGACATTCATCCTATACAAGTGGCTTAGCATTGAATCACTTCTGTACTAATTTACGCCTTTGAGCATCAAGGCTTGAAATAGTGTAGGTGAACTAAACCTAGTCTTTGCTAGCGGGCAATAACCATTTAACGGTGTGTGTATTGGCCACCTAGGATACCAAGTCCATGTCATCGGTTTCCGTTGTGTAAGAAGAGATGTTCAATTCAGGTTTTGCATCTGCGAACCCAACAACCAAGAACAGAGATGCCAAAGCGAAAGGGTGCCAGGCAAGTAAACCAATGACAATAGCCGAGCTGACAACCATCGTAAACAGACTATTATCCAGCTTATTAGCCAGACTTTCAACATCTTTTCCGGTAGCAGCTGTGGAATGACTGCTCGTTGTACTCGATGCACCGGTTCCACTTGTTCCACTTCTTGCAGTAGTCGCAGTAGTTAGACTACTCAGCCCAAAACCATCAGCAGCAACAACTCCTTCCCCCAGACTTCCAGACTCTAGCTCTCCCACATTATCCTTCCAGTCTGTGGTAGTTCCCTGGTTGCCTTTCGGATAATATTGACATAGTAGAAACAGGGAAACTCCAGGCGTAGCGGGGTCGGGTGATGAACCGGGTGCTAGGATGGATGTTCATGTTAGCCTGTCATTCTTACTCTTGACTAGGTAGTTGGTTTTTGGATTTCAAGCATAAAAAAGGAGGAAAATTATCACAACATGATCAAGCTAACCAGAAGAACTTACGACAATTATTCCAAGCACAACCAACGGACGTTGTGCTTTTCCACACCATCTGCGTAAATTGTTTTGTAGAATTCGTCATTCCTGGTTCTGACCAATTATAGAACTGGCGTTCCAGTCCCCAGTAATTGACGATTCCGAAGACACTGGTGGGTATAACAGATACAAATGATTTTCCTATACCAGGAGTTGACTGTGATTCCAAGTGTAAGTAAGTATAATAGCCGACGTATGAATATGCCTTGAAATACAAACGCGCCGCGTCAAAATGAAAACATACCTCAAGATCCCAGACACATCCTGCGACCCATTTTGAACTGGAATCAGCCAATGTATCATTCCAGATAAGAGGCAGTGCTCCATGCGCAGCTCTATACCAATTCTGGGCGTTAAGAATCTGAATCTTGAACTGATCTGGTGTGCTGAATCCTGTTTCCTTTGGGAAGGCCTGAGTACTCAAGGGCGGGACTGAAGTCTGAATCTTGTTTGGGCTGGAAGTGGTTGAAGTAACTTGGGAATCATTTTCACTAAGACTGCGTAATGTTTGTGTCAAAGAAGACGGAAATGGAAGCTCTGTTGTGGAGGGAGAACTGGGCGCTGTGGAAGTATCGACCAGTATGGGATCCAGAGTCTGGATTGCGGTTGTGGTTGGAGTATTATCTGATGCTGATAAAGTTACCAAGGTTTCTGGAACCAAGATCTCAATGTTAATTTGTCCTATTGCGCATCCAAAGAGCAAAGGGAAAGCGATCCACGACGAAAGATACATGATGACTGCTGATTCTGTTTTTTGACTGATGTTTGAATCTTTTCGAGGAGACGTTCCCTAACTCTGAACGCCAGGAGAAGATATGTGGAAAGATCTGTGGAAAGACAGAATCAAGAACGGAAGGTAATTGATTGAAATGTCTTGGGCTATAAGAAGAAGAAAAAAAGGATTTTGAAGACCCAGCCTCTCAGTAATAATCTACTTCAACTTAACAAGGGGAAATATTGCTTTTAGGATTCACCGCGTTGCTTTAAACTCCCCATTCACTCTTTCTCAGTGCCGAATTGTGGAGTGTAAATATACCTGCCTACCTAGGCACTTTTATCTGGAAAGCATTTCACAATCCTCACTGGGTCTGTGTCTTGATTTTCATCACTGGCCAAAACCTGAGCCTTGTTTCATTCACTGTAATATACCTTGTGGGGTGTTTTCCTTCTGTTAATCCAATTACAATATCTTCGTCTCACGAGTGATCAGCCAGCTCCTACTGAGATATCTTGATATATTTGATTCATCAGTTAACAAGTGTACATGGCGTTTACAGGTCTACATCCCAGTTTAAGGAAACCTTCCTTAGTTTTTTGCAAGCTCTCCCTTAACCCATTTTTCCAAACCTCCTCTGGCAATGATTTCTTGCACATTGGGTGGTAGCTCTCCAACCTTCTGACTCCACTTCTCACCACCCTCACCTTCCTGCACCTCTACCTTGCTTCGTCTAACGTCCCATACAAACTTCCATCCAGTTCTTCTAGTCAAGATCTTCTCTCCTTGTGGCACAGCTTGTTCAGCTGGCTTTGGCGAGTCAAGACTTTCGTTATTCTCACTTGGCTCTGTGACTTCCTTCTTTGGCACTGGTGCAGAAGCAGCAAAGTGCTCCCTGAGTCTTTGTACTAATCTTGGAACCTCAACTCCCATCAAAGCATTGTTAATGCTATTCCTGGAGAAAATGTTTCCAAAGCTTCCAGCAACTACCATGGGAATCTTCTTGGCGAGGATGGCAGTAGCAGCCTGTTCTCTAGAACTGCCACACCCAAAGTTAAAGCCGGAGACTAGGATATCACCTTCACGAGCGATCGTGCGGAATTCTTTATCGTAGTTCTCCATGCATACTTCAGCCATCTTCTCAACCGAGACACCGTCTTGGTAGGTGTATTTGCCTGGATAGATAGCATCTGTGTTGACGTTATCAGCGTCACAGAAAACAATCTCACCCTCAACCTTTTCAGGGAAACCAGGAAGAATCTCTGTTAATGATTCGGAATCAGATTCCTCGGGCTTTGAAGAGGTACCAAAGAGACTAGACTCAGCTCCATCAACGATCGACTCTGCTTGTGAGATGAGTTTTTCAAGTGCTTCCTCGATGCTGATAGCCTTATCTTCTTCGACATTTCCATTACCTTCCCCAAGAACAACCTTGTTCACACCAATAGGTGGTTGGTACCATCCGGGACCTGAAATATAGCCACTAAGAGCGCTGGCAGCGACGACCTCGGGACTCGCCAGATATGCCTTTGCATCGGTAGATCCCATGCGTCCCTTGAAGTTTCGGTTACTTGCGCTGATACCAACCTCGCCTGGTTCTAATAATCCGGTACCGAGTCCGATGCATGGGCCACATCCTGATGGTAAGGGTTGTGCACCAGCTGCGAGAAGTGCTTGCCAGTCACCTGCTTCTTCGGCAGCTTCTTGCTCGGGAATGGAAGCAGCAGCGATATAGAAGTTGACACCTTCGGGAATTTTGGGAATAGTCTTATCGGGAGAAGACTCAGCAGCGTCCTTGAAAACCTTGGCAGCAGCAGCAAGATCGGAAGCACGAGAGTTGGTACATGATACGAGGTATGCCTTGTTGAGTTTGATCTTTTGCGCTTCCAAAT
Organism: Botryotinia convoluta; assembly: GCA_004786275.1. Taxonomy (NCBI): domain Eukaryota; kingdom Fungi; phylum Ascomycota; class Leotiomycetes; order Helotiales; family Sclerotiniaceae; genus Botryotinia; species Botryotinia convoluta. The sequence continues at coordinate 31,720 of PQXN01000139.1, read as the reverse complement.
CGCGGATGGGTGTGGCAATTTTGACACTGTTGGGACCAGCAACGTAAGGAGAGAGAGTCGAAAGGTTGAGGTACAAAGATTTGGCGTAGGTAGCTCCCTTATCTGCTACAAGTTGGTTTTGAACCAAGTCATCGATGCGAGCATGTGTGAATCGGGGTTCTTTGCCGTTATTTGGGGCAAACATTGCACTTGTGGTAGCCTTATATCTCAACCATTTCTCGAGGACCGAATCAATTGGAAATAAACCTGATAAAGCACCCCATTCTGTTGTCATGTTTGCAATAGTAAGTCTATCATCGATGGGTAAACTGCGCATTGTTTGTTCCGATCCCGTGAATTCGATAGCGTGGTTGAGGACGTCGTCACTGTTAAATAGACCGCAAAGTGCAACAATGACATCTTTCCCTGTAACCCCGATTGGCAAAACCCCAGTGAGGGTGACTTTGGCGATTGGTGGAATCTGCCACCAGGTTCGACCTGTTGCCCAGATACTTGCGGCATCTGTTCGTACCATAGGTGTGCCCAAGCATCCAATACCACCATACATGTTACTATGACTGTCTGAAGCGACAGTGACAGTTCCGGGCCAAGCATATCCTTCCTCTACCATAATCTGATGTCCAATTCCTCGTCCTGCGGGGTAAAAGTCCACACCTTGCTGGCGTGCAAATTCCTCAATTTGTTTGTACTTCTTAAGGTTCGTTTCGCTTTTGTTCTGTACATCGTGATCGAGTGTGCAAACAATTTGATTAGTATTGTGAATTTTGGTTGCACCAATAGACATAAATTTGGTTGCGACGGGCCAAGAATTACTAGAAATCATTAGAACTAATGAGTAGCGGCTTTGGATAATGTTGACTCACTCATGGGTCATGCAGTAATGGGGTGAGAGGGTAACATAATCTGTGAAAACATCAGCACGTATACGTGCTTAAAGTTGATACAATAGCAAATGAACGCCGACAGACATATGTCTTCTGAATCTTGTAGAGTGAAATGTTAATTCCATACCTCCAGACTTCACAACCTTATCCTTCGCAAGTCCGAGGGAATATCGTTGAACAATTTTTTCCGTGAGTGTCTGCGCAACACGAGGCGAAGTTTTTAGGGAAGAAAGAATGGCCGAAGAGTTTGGATCTTCAGTCTGCGAGTGAAATACATCTTGCCAACGTCTCGCCGTCGCCGTATATGCACGATAGCCCCCGCGGAGAGCTCCCAATTCGTGTAAAGGACGGGAAGCCCTGACTCGCAGGCCCTTTGGACCAATTCTCTAGCAGGGCAATAATCAGCAAAAGATATTATTTCAAAGCAAGCTATACATACCAACAACATGGCTCAAGAATTCATTGATTTCTTTTTGAATATCGAGAAATTCAAACAATTCTCTAGATTTTATCGCACAACTGTCAGAATTCCCGATAACCTATCAACGTCAAGGATTCAAAGCGGTCACTATTATTATGCCATGCTAGTCCCATATTCGACTAGTGTGCGTGTCCTGAATCGGCGTTGTTGTGATTGGTGGAGGTGCCTACGTCTGAGCTCCTTGTCACCAAGCGACGTAACCTTACATCGTATGTATGGAAAATACAAAAAACTGACTGAACAGCTTGTGGCTTCAAAATACTGAAGATATACACACAATTGTCGCAGATCTAGCTGCATCGTTATATGTATCTGTTTACTCAAATCTGCTTGTCCTCTTTTTGATCAAGTAGCAAAACTGGTTGAAGACTTCGGTTTGCCGTCGACCTCGAAGCTAACCAATGAATTACCTTTCATCGTAACATACCGAACTCCCGATTATCTCAAAATTCGCTCCTTTTGAACCATGTGCATTATTTGTAGTTCCCTCAGTCTTTTTGGAGCGAGGTTCTATCTCAAAGCAAGTGCGATGAATAAAGATGCAATTCTCTTCGCAGTTGCTTTGCCCTTACAAGTACATTATCATTGTTTCTAACATAGCCTATAGCTGTGATCATGCTTGCTCCTTCTTCTCTTGATGATGCCGGCACATGAATATGCTCCGCTACATATATCAAATCGATTTCTGCTCATTCTCTGGATGTCTGAAGTCAGAAACTAATTCAAATCGACACCGAATCCAAAACCATGAGCATTTCTCTTGATAAGAACGAATGCTCCAATTTCCCAGGTAACTGCGGTCCACTTTCAGCTGATATTGAGATTGAAGGAGTCGGCGTATGTTTCACTCAAGATATCAGTAGTTGAATGTGCCGAACAATGTTTCTAATCTACAGGCAGATTTATATCTCCTTCCTTGCCACGGCTCTTTTGACACTCTCGGCCGCAGTCATACGTCTTCCATGCCAACTTGCGCTTCATTCCTACGAATATGCCGAACATGCAAAGCCGGAATATCACGATTTTGATCATCAATCCAACAAAGGTACAGCAGCAAATTTGTATCACGCGGCCAAGGAGAAAGTACGAATTTGCAGACGATGGATCCTTCTCCGATATTCCAACAAACCAAATCTGCCCAGATACAGGCTTATAAACGCGGCCGTGACTCCCCTTATCCTTTCACTTGCGGATCAACAACTAGTGACAAGTTCCGCTGTCATGATTGCCGGACTTTACAATTTCCACACGATAAGCGCCTACCATTACAACATCATCGTGTATCTAGCTTGGTTTTCTACCTTTACACATACAGTAGCTTTCGTTTCCATGGGCGATCATTTTTTACAAAACCACGTATTGGCAGGAATTAGATTCTGTGGATACATCGGCAACTTCATACTTTTTATCTTCGCACAATCTCGAGCAAGAAGCTTTGGAAACACAGCTGGTATGTATAGATCGTACAACAGCGAGCACGTATCTGGTGAAGCAGCAGCTTGTCTGGCAAGATGTGCAGCCCAATTTCCATATCATGGCTATGATCATCAGCTTCGTATTGCTACCTTATCCTTCCTTTTCTTCCAAGCATTTCTCCAATGCATTCCACAGTGCATTCGGAATGGTTTCAGTCTCTCTATGTACAGCTGGTGTTTGAAAATTCTCTGCATCCCTGTTCGCGAGAGATTGTGTCTGTGGCTAGCCTACGCCTTCCAGACGGTAATTGTATCGTTTTGGGTGATACCTATTCCTCCAATTTTACTCGGATTGGGTTTTGGCGTTAGACGTGCCCTTGTATTCAGGGACATATCCCGATATCCAGGTTTAGAAACCACCGAAGACTTCATCGAACAGCAAAATGCATGGACATTTGGTCAATTCGTTGCCTGTATTCTCCTAATTCTTCCCATAATTGCTGCACTTGAGGGTTATTTGGGTGAGTCTACAATTACATACATTGTAAAGTTCCTCTAACGTCCAAAATAGACGAGCGAGAAAAAATCTCCGACGAGAACCGAGATGCCGGTCTTCCAAGCCATAATTCTCAATGGAAGCACCGTTTCAACGTACTATTAAAAGTCACACATCTTGGAAAACCACCCACAGCAGAAGACCCAGGACTTCGAAATCGCATATCTGCCTGGACCGACAACAATAGCATTGATCACCCCATCAGTAGAGATACAGAAAGACTTAGTATCATCGAAATGGCTTCGCGACAAAATGCTAGATTATCCCAACCTCGTGAACGTCAACTTTCATCGCCAAACTCTCCAAGACTATTCACCCATGAGTCTGGTGAACTAGTTCTGCTTCCTCACATTAAAGAAATTTCCCTGGGGCTAGATTGTGTTGTGAATTCGTCAAGATAATGTATATATAAAGTTGCCTGTGTTGTTAACGTAAAATGTTTTGTTAAAGGGATTACTGCCATTCGATTGTTTCTAGGATTGTGGTACTATAGCTAAAAACTATCTTCATTGAAGATCATTCTCATTAGAAACAGATGTATTCATTACTGATTAATAGCTAGTGGAATTCGATTATCTTATGTTTTTAACACGCAATTGAAACTCAGTCATACCTCACTTCCTGCAATTTGAAATAGGCTTCCCTATCCTCTGGCCCCATCCCATCCAGATTCCTCCTACTTTGAATCATACCTTCCTCAGACCTCCACGCCTCAATAGCCATCATCCGCCTGCGAGCAAGCACCGACTGAAAATCCTCTCTAGCCTCATCTTTCTTCTCTGCATTAAAGGCTTTCCACGCAGCTACCTGCATACTCTTTTTCATTTCCAGGGCAATCAGAAAGGCTCGCTCTTTCGAATGTTCTTGGGTATTTCTCAGTACTTTCCATGCTTCCTTGAATGTTTCATACGATGTCGCTGGAGAAAGGCAGAGAATCTCGGACATGTGATATTCTAGATATTTTCCATCATTATACTTTATATTCGAGCCTGTTCGACAAAAATGTGCGAAGAGAGTAATGCGGGACTCATTCATCATGAATGTGATGACGCTGGCATAATCTTGCTTGTCACACCGGTAGTATTCTCCATTGGAGGAGAATCTCTTCACATACTTAAAAGCTAGTCGTCGTTCTGCAACCAGGAACGCCCCTATATATCTTAGACGAATGGCTTCGCGGCCAAATGAAGTACCACTAGGCGCGCACTCCCCTGCAAAATGGCAAAATGCTGATGATCGTGTCCGTTCGTCCCTGATCATATCGGCCGCTCCGTCGAAACTTTCATACAATTGTTCTAGATATTCTTTGCCGTCTCGAAATCCTTCGACCAGGCGCGGCGTGGGGGACTTTAGATGCGCTATTGTAGTACGATTCCCGAATATCGTAAACTCCTGCTGGACAATCTGACCATAGTTTTCATTTTCATTTCCATTATCATTGTCCCAATCTTTGAAGAAGACCTTCGCTGCATTGAATAATGAAGATTCGTTACCATTCGTTGTGGCAGCAGCAAACTTATATGATTCGTATAGTTTTTCGCTAGGAGGAGGACTTCCTCGTTCTTTCTGAAGTTCGTATATCAAATACTTGTAGTTCTTTGGTCTTTCTGACCCCCAATGATACCCATAATCCAGCACGCCACTATCGAGAACTGGTCTCATGCTCCCTGTTTGAAGTCCTTCGAGAACATATGGTTCGGATTCGTCTGCAGCCACCATTCCTTCTTGTGACCTATACAAAGTATTGCGTAATATAATGTTTGCCGAGTCATCTCCAGACGAATCTAACGCCTCCTTTACCTCGTCTTGCATTTCCGTAGCTTCTGTACTCTCCATATGTTCTCCGGATCGTGAAGTCGACATACTCTTGCACATGCAATGATTGAATGATGGCAGATTGATCTGAGAATTGTTGGGAAAATATTGTGACGCAACTTGATGTAACGTTATTGAAAAGTAGAATCGATGGATATACCAAGAAAGAAAATTTCAATGGGCTAGAAGTTTACAATTTATAAGTCATAACAATTCATTAAAGATTATTGTCCCTATCGTACATTATTAAAAACAGATATCACGACCCGTCAATCAATAGCCACTTTGCTCCTTCCTATTGTCATCCGCCTTGGCTCCTTCACCAGCATCTTTGATAGCCTGCTCATCACCCCTTATCTTTGCAAAATGTTCTTTGATATCATCTGCGCTGATAGCTTGACCGCTTTCTGCGAATTTTTGGAAAAACGGTTTGAGTTTATCCTTCAAATGATTGTATGCCATTACACCCTCAATAGCTCGAACACGATCAACATTTTTGAGAGCACTTTCGCCACGATCATATATGCTCCCGCTACCGACTGTGCTTCCTCCTTCATCTCCGTCTTCTGATACTGGGGGCTCATAAGTTTCTTCCTCTTCCAGAAGCTGTGGATGTTTTGCTAGTTCTGGGAAGCAGTCTGAACAATGACAGAGGTGATCACGAAAGTCGGATGTGAAAAATAATGAGATTTGACCATCGAGTGCTTTTGGCAATGCCTTCAATTTGCATGCTGCAGATTTGCTATTATCGTTGCTATCAGAACCTTTGTCCATTGACCTCTCTCCTTCCTCACTCTTGATTCGCTTCGAAGATGAAGAACAGGTCGAAATATCGTCATCTTCTGATTTGCGCTTCTTAGATTCTGAGATCGATGGCGCGAGGGAATTCGTAGACTTGGGAGGAATCTCACTTTCAGGAGAAGGAGCTGCACTTCTTTTGAAAACAGGAGAGAGGAAACCTGGTGCACCAGCGTATCTTTTGATCCATGGATTTGCATCAACACATTTGTAGCAGATAAATCCTTCAAAATCGTCTTCGTTGGGAAACCCTGGAGGTAGGGGTGGGTCTTCTTCTTCCTCCCCTTCGTCTTCTTCTTGGTCGACTGCTGCATCGGATGTCGGTGCCTCGACTTCACTTGACTTCTCGTTCGTTCCATCTTTGGTTGGTTCGACTGCAGATGATTCTGCAACTTCTGTAATTGGTTCCAGCGTGCCTTCTTTGTTTTGCTTGGACTTCTTTGGCGAGTCTTCATTACTCATACTTTCGTACCAATTTGGTCCTAAACCTGTAATGCACCCAGGATGCCACCAATCCTCGCCACAGCCACCTTCATCAGCACCACTTAGACCCAAGCATTGGAACATCGTGCCCTTCTCTTTATAAGCATCATAGTCGCATCCGCAACCACAAAATCGATTTCTGAAATTGTGATTGTATTTATTTTTCAGTTCTGGAGCTTCTGAATGTACATTGCCCTTTGTATTTGTCTCTGAATTGACGCGCAAGCTACAAGGCGAAGTTGCTGGAAAACGTGTCGTGCCGCAATCGCAAGTAAAGTTTCGTTTGTTAAATAGTTCTACGAGATTGTGCTCGCCATGGCATTGTATGGAACAGGAATAACAGACGCCAGCAGGATTATACGGATCAGATACGTCAGATGGAGCAGGATTGCATGTCAAACAAGCAAACAGAATTTGTCGAAGAGATCCAAGAGGCTTTGTGCAGGTATCGATGCTCTGTTCAAGCCAATCAGTAAGAGTTTCAAGCATTTGAAAAGTAGCTCTGTAATTACATATGGCAATGCTTCGCGCGCTTCCGCTTCGAGCTTCAGTTGCATGCTGATGAATCTGGTATATATATGAGCATGTAATTCAATCGCGAATACCAGCAGGAATGGAAATTGCATACTCAGCTGCTGTATGTGAATCGTTCGACTTCTGAGAGGAGAAACTATGACTTCTTGAGGCGCCGCCGGTTTGATTCACAGAGGCCTCATTCGACTGAGCATCTGATGGAGGCTCCATTATTAATTCGAGATGTTAAATACAAGAAGAGTTGTAAAAGGTATATTAATTGAATTATCAAATAGAGATTATTTATCGCAATGATGCGGCCGCCAAAACGCCAAAAACCACTTTACGCGCTCGGCTTTGCGATGGGTTAGCTTGCCGCGTCGCGTACGGACGGCACATTTTACGTGTTTTCCCCTACCATTAATTTATGCAAGCACTGCAACTTTGAACTTCAGCACAATTAACAACCCGCACTCATTTAACTTTACTTGTAACGTTTTTTAAAACTTCACAAGACTTTAGTCTTCTAATATACTATGAGGTGAGAATTATTTGTTATCTAAGCATAACACCCACAGCTCTGGATCATTGTTTACCCCTGAATTCTATTGACCTTTTGCACCCAATAGTTCCCCTCTGCGAAATAACATGTCATCAGCCAACCGCGGTGTCGATGGGGGTCGAAATCGTCGCAAGCGCTCCAGAGAGCCAGAAGATGATGATTTGCCAGGCGGTACCGCACCATCTAGTCCACCCGGAGATTTCAGATCCTCCCCACCAGCACCAATCCGGCACGGTGTCGAAGACGAGGATGATGACGAGATAGAGGATGATGTTGAGATCGCTGTCGATATCGATGATGCAGATGAGATGGCAGAAGATGAGGATGGAATTGATCTCTTCGCTGGCAATTATGAACGAGATTACAATGCCCGGGACAATACAAATTACGAGGGTGCGGATATTGACGACGAAGGGGAATACGATGAACTCGACGCTGCTGCCAGAAGACAGCTCGAAGCCAGATTGAATCGCCGTGATAGAGAGCTTGCTAGACAGCGTCGTATGCCAGCTGCTTTCTTGCAAGATGAAGATGAAGACGGAGACTTGGATCTAATGAACCAACCAAGACGTAGACGCCATCACTATGATGAAGACGAAGATGAAGACATGCAAGAGGATATTATGGAAGAAGAATTGTCTCTTGAGACTTTACAGGACGTCAAGTCATCCAGTCTGGTCGAGTGGATTGCTACACCATCCGTTCAAAGAACTATTCGAAGAGAATTCAAAGCTTTTCTTACCGAATACACCGATGACCATGGAGTTTCTGTTTATGGTAGCCGCATCAAGACACTAGGAGAGATCAACGCAGAATCATTAGAGGTTTCATATGACCATTTATCCGCTTCAAAAGCCATCCTTGCATATTTCTTGGCCAACGCTCCAGGCGAGATGCTTCAATTATTCGATGAAGTTGCTATGGAGGTGACCCTTTTGCATTATAACGATTACCAACAAATTCATTCCGAGATTCACGTTCGAATTACCGATTTACCCGTTCATTATACTCTACGACAGCTACGTCAAACACATTTAAATTGTCTTGTTAGAGTTAGTGGTGTGGTTACTCGCCGTAGTGGTGTATTTCCCCAGTTGAAATATGTCATGTTCGACTGTTCCAAATGTCATACAAGACTTGGCCCTTTCCAACAAGAGTCTAATGTCGAAGTTAAGATTTCTTTCTGTGCAAATTGTCAATCTCGTGGTCCTTTCAATCTCAACTCGGAGAAAACTGTCTATCGCAATTATCAAAAGTTAACCCTCCAAGAATCCCCAGGCACTGTTCCTGCTGGCCGTCTGCCCCGTCATCGTGAAGTTATTCTTCTCTGGGATCTTATCGATAAAGCCAAGCCCGGTGAGGAGATTGAAGTTACGGGCGTTTATCGTAATAATTATGATGCTCAATTGAACAATCGAAATGGTTTCCCTGTATTTGCAACAATATTAGAGGCCAATAATGTTGTCAAATCTCACGATCAACTTGCTGGATTCAGACTCACAGAAGAAGATGAGCATGAGATTCGCGCCCTTTCTCGGGATCCCCAAATTGTGGATAAAATTATCAATTCGATTGCTCCAAGTATTTATGGCCATACTGACATTAAAACAGCCGTGGCCCTGTCACTTATGGGTGGAGTTGCCAAAGTCGCTCAAGGAAAGCATCATATCCGTGGTGATATCAATGTACTACTTCTTGGAGATCCCGGAACAGCAAAATCTCAAGTTCTAAAGTATGTAGAAAAGACCGCCCATAGAGCCGTCTTTGCTACTGGTCAAGGAGCTAGTGCTGTTGGTCTTACAGCAAGTGTACGCAAAGATCCTCTTACTAGTGAGTGGACTTTGGAAGGTGGCGCTTTGGTGCTTGCAGACAGAGGAACATGTCTCATCGATGAGTTCGACAAGATGAACGATCAAGATCGAACATCCATTCACGAAGCTATGGAACAACAAACTATTTCCATCTCTAAGGCTGGTATCGTCACAACACTCCAGGCTCGATGTGGTATTATTGCAGCAGCAAATCCAATTGGTGGACGTTACAATTCGACCATCCCTTTCTCACAGAATGTTGAGCTCACCGAGCCAATTTTGTCTCGTTTCGATATTCTTTGCGTTGTTCGTGATACTGTTGACCCGGCGGAAGATGAAAGACTCGCCAGATTCGTCGTGGGTTCTCACGGTCGTTCTCATCCAGGAAGCCAACCTACGGATGAAAATCAAGCCTCTATGGAAACAGAGCATGACGCTGAAATGCGCGATAGTGCTATCAATGGTGGCGAGCCAAAACAAGAAGGCGAGATCAAGCAAGAACTACTTCGAAAATACATTCTCTATGCTAGAGAAAGATGCAGCCCAAAGTTATACAACATCGATGAAGAGAAAGTTTCCAAGCTCTTTGCAGATATGAGAAGAGAATCGTTAGCGACCGGAGCTTATCCTATCACTGTAAGTATATACATTCTCCCGCCCCATGCCATATTGCTAACATGTCCCTTAGGTGCGCCATCTTGAAGCTATCATGCGTATCAGCGAGGCATTCTGTCGAATGCGACTCTCTGAATATGTCTCTGCACAGGACATTGATCGAGCGATTGCTGTTACGATTGATTCTTTTGTTGGGAGTCAAAAGGTTAGTTGTAAGAAAGCACTCGCCCGTGCTTTTGCGAAGTATACACTTGCAAGACCTGGTGGCGGAAGGAGGAACAGAAACTCAGAGAGAGGACAAAGGGCGGCTACTGCGACAATGGCTTAAACGCGAATATGAAGACACGAGTGTATCTAGGGGACACGTGCGCTATGGGTTTTCGTCGTTGGTTCTTTGGTCAAGAAGATCCAGGCTATTAAATGGTCACACAGTAAGATTTGTCAGTTTACTCATGTCGCATGAACGAGGTCAGTATGGAGTTTTGGTAGCGGTTTAGTTCACGATTGTACAGCCTGATTATGATATAATGAATAAATATACCATTTTTGCCCCGTCCCCCTTCATGGACAAACGATATTTCTGGTCGAATGGATGTGATCGATGTGATGGATGTGATTCATATCACTGAGTCCACTTTGTTTGTCCAGTTACATTTCTGAATACAACAAGCACTGCACTGCATCCCATCATGGCTCAGGATATTTAATAGAGTTAATTCTGAAGGCACATGCTGACTGAAGAACCATGCCAAGGACCAACGCGTGGCTCGACCTATCGATTGCCGATAAGTAGCGGAACATCCTACCCGCACCTGCCGCATAACTTTGACCCCCCAAATTCAATCAAATTTTCGACTGTCTGACATCTTCCATTGACCCACATATTAGACTTGTATGTTGATCATTCACCTCAAACACGACTTCCCGACTCTGATTTGCAAACGGAACCTACTCTTCCGCATTTATACTTCATTATTTCCTCCGAAGAAACTCCGTGCCCGAATATTACCCGATACTTTAACAATCTAACAAGTTAGAACTAGGAAGGAAGCATCTTGATACGCCAATAGTAACAGGAATATCTGTCGTGAAATATTGGCAAGATTGGATGAATCGATAATGTGACGAACGAGGGTAGACAAGCGTAAACAAGCGTGATGCAGGGCCGACATCCCATAAGCATCTAGGATGCTTCTTTCCAAATTTGAGTGCGGACACATGTACTCTTGTAGTCTTTCCATCGATCATTATATATCCAGTTGTTTTTCAGTCTCTGCAGTCTTGAAATTTGATCAAATTACTCGAGTCACTTCCAATGCTGAATACACATCTTAATATCTCATAATGACAAACAAATTCGATGTGGAGGATGTGCTTTCAAAGCTTAACAATGTGGAAAAGGTTTCTTTGTTAGCGGGTGCATATATCCAGCATCTCTACAATTCTCAAAGTCACATATCTAACAATACCTAGGTACTGATTGGTGGCATACCGCCGCCATCCCCAAGTACAATGTGCCTTCGATTCGAGTGTCAGACGGTCCTAATGGTGTGCGTGGTACTCGGTTCTTCAACGGTATCACAGCAGCTTGTTTTCCTTGCGGCACTGCTCTTGCTGCAACATGGGACACTAAACTCCTTCATCGCGCAGGTGTTTTAATGGGGGAAGAAGCGAAAGCAAAAGGTGTCCATGTGATTCTTGGGCCCACCATCAATATGCAAAGATCACCTTTAGGGGGCCGTGGTTTCGAATCTTTCAGTGAAGATCCTGTGTTATCGGGAATAGGCGCTGCTGCACTTGTTAATGGTATTCAAGAGACCGGTGTTCAAGCTACAATCAAACATTTTGTTTGTAATGATCAGGAGCATAATAGGAATGGTGTTAATGTTATAATCACTGAGAGAGCATTGAGGGAGATATATCTACTACCATTTCAATTGGTGATTAGGGATTCGAAGCCAGCATTATTTATGAGTGCCTATAACAAAATTAATGGGACTCACGTTAGTGAAAACCCAAGGATCCTCAAAGATATTTTGCGTGGAGAATGGGGCTGGAATGGATGTATCATGAGTGACTGGTGGGGCACATACTCAACTACGGGTGCTATCAATGCTGGTTTAGATTTGGAAATGCCAGGTTCAACAAAATGGAGGGGTCCAATGTTGATACAAGCCGTCAGCACTGGAAAGGTACCTCAACATGTTCTTGACGAACGAGCCAGGAACGTGCTCAATACAGTCAACCGTGCTGCAGATGCGAATGTTCCCGAAAATGCGGAGGAAAAGACTGCGGATACTCCAGAGACAGCTGCTCTTCTTAGAGAGATAGCGGGTGACTCGATTGTGTTAATGAAAAATGAGGGCAGCATATTGCCATTTCGAAAAGATAAAAAGGTAAAATACGATATTCAGTTGTGATGGTACACCAGATTCAAGCTAATATCTATAGACTCTTATTGTCGGTCCCAATGCCAAAGTTGCTACGTTTCATGGGGGCGGATCAGCATCCCTGGCAGCATATTACGCTGTCACACCGTTTGACGGTATCAGTGCACAGCTGGAATCAGCTCCATCCTACACCGTAGGAGCTTACGCACACAAGGACCTCCCATTGCTGGACCTAGTTCTCAAGACAGACAAGGGAAAAAGAGGTTTCTCTTTTCGAGCATATAACGAGCCACCAACAACTGAAGATAGAGAACTAGCGAATGAGTTAATACTCACTAAGACAGAACTCTTAATGATGGATTATCAATGTCCCAAGCTGAAGAACGAATTGTGGTGGGCTGATGTTGAAGGATATATGACTGCCGAAGAGGACTGTGACTTTGAATTCGGCCTAGGAGTATATGGAACTGCGAATCTGTATGTGGATGGCAAACTAGTCATTGATAACACAACAAAACAGACCAGAGGAACCATGTTTTTCTCGTGTGGTACAGTTGAAGAGCGAGGTGTTGTATCGCTGAAGAAAGGACAAACTTACCATCTCAAAGTTGAGTTCGCCAGTTCACCAACTTGCAAGCTGGATAAAGGAAATAATGTCCTATTTGGTCCTGGTGCCATACGACTTGGTGGCGCCAAAATCATTGATGCGGATGAGGAAATTGCGCGTGCAGTAAAACTAGCCAAAGAAGCCGATCAAGTAATTATTTGCGCTGGTCTAAACGTGAGTCGTCTCCAATCTATGCAAGGAGCATTTCTAACAATCCTTTAGTCCGACTGGGAAGGCGAAGGAGCCGATCGGGAAATATTCGGCCTTCCATTGCACATGAATAAATTGATCTCGACCCTCACCCCCCTCAACCCCAACACAGTCGTTGTAATTCAATCTGGCACTCCCGTCGTCCTCCCTTTTCTATCTACAACTCCTGCTCTTCTTCAAGCCTGGTATGGAGGCAACGAGACCGGCAATGCTATCGCTGATGTCATTTTCGGTAAAACTAATCCCTCGGCGAAATTACCTTTATCATTCCCAAAGAGAATTGAAGATAACCCAGCCTTTTTGAGTTTTAGATCTGAGAGGGGTAGAGTCATCTATGGTGAAGACATTTACATGGGGTATAGATGGTACGAGGCACTAAATTTACCTGTTCTGTTCCCCTTTGGCCACGGACTTAGCTATACCACATTCGCAATATCTGATCTGAATGTCGAGAAAATCGATAAGAAGATCAAGATCTCGGTGAAAGTCAAGAACATAGGAGAAGTCTCAGGAGCAGAGGTCGTTCAAGTTTATATCCAGCAACAAAATCCATCTATCCGCAGACCAAATAAAGAATTGAAGGGATTTGAGAAAGCATTTCTGGAGGCTGGAGAGGAGAAGAGGGTGGAGGTTGAGATTGAAGTCAAATACGCGGCGGCGTTTTGGGATGAAGTTAGAGTGGCTTGGGTTGTGGAGAAGGATGTATATGATGTTCTTGTGGGTAATACCAGCGAGTTGACTGGAGAATTGAAGGCAACATTTGAGGTAGAGAGGACGGAATGGTGGAATGGTTTGTAGATTGGAGTTCCGAAGAGCGAAGAGCGAAGATTGGAGGTTTAGCTTCATTGCTAGGTGCATATTCTATTAATTGGCGATGATTCCCGATATTCATATCTTTGAAGCCAAAGATAGTAACCTTAGAGGATACATTCTATATTTATTATCTACATATTCCTACTCGCATATCGAGATAAATTGTAGGTCAAGGCTGTCCCTCTCGTATCTTGCCTGTGTATTACTCAATCTCCAAACTCACGATTGTTGTATATTACTAGTAGTTTCGGCGCTCTTTAATGCCGTTTTTTGTTATTATGAGCGCTGTTACAAATCCTTTTGCTAGGAAGTGTCGATACATCAGGTCCTTATCTATAACTTCAAAATGGGTTAGTCGAGAAATTCGCTTCTATGAGATTGTGCATAAGGATGAAGCATTCCGACTTAAAGATTTCAATATGTTTTCCGCTGGTATTTGAAAGTTGAGACGAGATGAAGCTTAACTGATTAGCTTTTTAGATATATTGTCATTTAATATCAACTTTGTCTGATTGTGGAGACGCAAGTGAGTGATGAGACGTATTTCTGCAGAATAGGCTCTTGGGGTTTGAGAACGCGGAGTGTGAAGGCGGGAGTTCATAGTTTGCTCATGCGCGTGTGGGCTGTGGAGGGAGCGCTGATGAGGGATTCGGGTTGATTGGGTTGACCTTTCTACCGCACTGATTTTTTTTTGGAAAGGGAAGATGGTAGGGTGGAATGGTGCAGATGTCCATCGGGCGGAGGGTTTGGAGAAGAATAGTACATTGGGAGTGATGCGGAGGATGGATCCGTGTTTGGTGCGGACTAGGATTCCGCGAATCAGGGAGATGATGAAGGGGAGGCGAGGGAAGACCAGGTTCTAGGACAAGAGATGTGGGGAAGAGGATGGATGGTCAGGTTGTAAAGAATGGTTGATAGAATGTACTTTTCCTACTAGAAGAAAAGCTTTCTTGAATTGTAAAAAAAACTTACTGAGAATGATGGAGAATACGATTTCTATGACTGAGTTTAGGCTCAAAATTTTAAGAGTCAGCATTATCTCAACAAGTTCTTCAAGATAATACAGAAAGTGTTAATTGGGAGTTCCAAATCTCAATACTAATATTCACAGAGCAACAGAGCTAGGCGTTGGCCTGATGTTGGTAAAATACAGAATCGAAATTACCGATACTGCATTCTGTATGTGGCAGACACGTATCGTCCGCTTCTTCAAGACTGGGAACCATGAAAACCGATAAAGAAGACGACAATACTCTTCTTTCGGCATTGAAATGGACTTTCTCGAGTAACCTCTTCAGTTACCACACCGATTGTCCTCAAATTGAAAAGTTTGCGTGGCTGGAAGTCACTCATCTTTTAGCACCAGCTACATAATACATGTGGAACATGGAATCTCTTTACACAAAGATACTAGACGATATTCTGGATGCCCAAGAGCGATCAGGTCTCATCCCTACCATGGCTCCTGAAATGAGATATATGTGTGGTCCCTTACACGATACAATCACATGGGGCTGCGCACTAATTCCCATCCCCGACATTCTCCGACGCTATTATGGAACTACAAAATCTATTGCCAAGATGTACCGAGCAGGCGAACGATACATGGCCTATATAAAAGGCAAAAAGCGTTTTGGTGGACTAATCGAACATGGTCTTGGAGATTGGGGCCAAGGAGTCGCGCATGGAAATGCACAAGCAAATATTGAAACAGCTATTTATCACGGATGTCTACTCTGCATGTCGCGATTTGCTCCCCACTTGAACTTAGACGACGAGAAAAAGAGTTGGGAGAAAGAAGCAAAGAGAATTTATGATGTGTATAATAAACACTTGTTAGTGACAGACGATCCATCTCGTCCTCACGCTTACTATACATCCCGGGACGACTACTCTAACCGCGATTGCGACGCCGTTGTCAAGCTCTCGCTCTCCAGTTTAACATGGTTCCCGAAGCGCACATCCCTGCCGTTCAAGTATTCTTTCTCTCCGACGTCTCGGATGGTAAATTGCGCTCTGGAGAAATCGGTTTGAGGTATCTTCTTAACATGCTTGGAGATCTGGGACGATCTGACCTAGTGTTGCAAATGGCGAGACAGGAGGAACATCCCAGTTACATGCGCTTTTTATGTAGAGGAGAAACTACTCTACTTGAGTTTTGGCAGGATGAATGTAGGAGTAAATGTCATAATATGTTGGGCAGTATTCTGGAATGGTTTTATGTCTATGTTATGGGCTTGAAGGTTGGGGAGAAGGGATGGAGAACTTTCACTGTGGCTCCTGATTATCATAGCGAGTTTGGCACTGTGGAAGGAGAGTTTGAGAGTCCTTATGGGATGATTGGATTGAGTTGGAGTAAGATAGGTAGTGGGATTGAGAGGAAGTTAAGTGTTCCCGTTGGATCAACAGCTACGGTTGTGTTGCCCAAGGATAATTGCTATGTTTCGATTCATAGGCATCAACTGGATGATAGGAAGTGGGCCAAGCAGGGCAACAGGGTTGAGCTTGAACATGGGGCTTATACGCTACATTTCTCGATATGAACTTATGTATTTGGGCAAGATACGATAGTTTAGAATGCCTTAATATGTTAAAAAATCAATTTCCATGATTGATGATTACTCTGTCACTCGTTCAAGCCCCATTCCAATCTTCGGCCCATATTTGAAAATAATTGTGAGGATCCTATATATACTGCAAAACCTTGAACTCTCTGCATCTATGATCGATTCGAAGCAGATGAGAGTCTTATGTCCCTTGTTTTCATTTTTTGATACAATGACTGTCGTTTTGACAAGCTATCAGAGAATATGATATATTTTCAACAATGCATGAATTTACATTCAGGTATTTGGCCTCAATACGACTACATGATACAAAGTAGAAATGGTAGAAAGACGAGATAAGCGCTAATAGTTAATGTATTGATGAAGTGATTATGCCAGATAATGACTATTAATTGATCATCACTTAGTGAAGATCACTGAATCACTACTTTGATAACATAAGAATTGCTTCAACAACATATGAAATCAACTACACTTCTAATGCAACAGAAACATCCTGACAGCGTCCGAGTTAAAATAGGATGAACAAAGCTGTTTACATCGATACATATGAATATATAAAACTAGGTGAGAACTATGAAGTCTTTGGCTCCTTCCTGAAGAATCACACACTACTGTAGGAGCTGGAAAGATCTTTGAAATACTACAAAGTTGACCTAGATATGTATCATCAAAACTTCTCAACCCAGTATCAGTATTGCATTTACAAAGTATTGTTTAATACACTTGCCACTATCAAGTGATGGAAACAAGACGGAAGTTTTACTGTCCTTTATTGATATTCATATAACAGTTCTAGGCTTTCAAACTTTTATAGAAGGTAAAGAGAACTTTCTCCAACTTTCATGACATCAAATCAGATACTAACAGGAGTGCAGAAAACACAAGCCAGACGATAACTCTTCAATGTGTAATTCACACTTGAACCTTCACATAACACAGACCTCACTCATTAGTCCAGTGAAGTTGAACCCTAACATCCAGGCTTTGATGGCCTCAGGACACCTTCAATCTCTTTGGCAAAAGTGGTTAGCTTGGTTCAGTTTCTCCCACAAAAATTCTGAACTTGTTTTTATCCTCAAAAACAATTAACAACAACAATATCAACAACATTGGCTTTTCTTCAACTGATTTTGGCGGTTGTTCCTTACTTGAATAGTGTTCGCCTCAGGCTACAGTTTTTTTCAACTCTTCTTAATTAAAATTCTGCCATTGTCGGTTGGGTCACCGCTCGGGCCCTCTGATTTCCATCATGGATAGCTCTATTGACAGAAGCTTATCCCCTCCAACCCCATTTCCTACTTTCGAAACAACCACTACTCCTCTTCCTACAACCAATCTACCAAGTAGAACAAGATCGAGATCAGATACGCTTCCTTCATCAACTGAGCGTCCTCAATTAGAGGATTTAATTCCAGCATCGCGCCGCGATTCAATTAATTCAAATACATCCGATTCGAGCCTTTTGAACGCAGAGCTCGAACGCCTTCGCGCAGAGGTCATTCGGCACGATCGAGAGCTTCAAGAATCTGGCATCGGTCTTGGAATTTACGGAGAAGAAATCGCTGCACAAACTGAAAGTGAGGAATTCAATTATCGTGGTGTTCAGAGCGCGCGACCATGTAAGTTCAGATCGAAACAATTGCGCCTCGATTATTTGCTAATTATCTCTTAAAGCTCTTCGTCTGCCATCAGTTCGCCAGCCACTTCCAGTTGTTGAACACCCTCTTACTACTGATTTAAGAGCCCGTCGTCGTGGATCGGTTATTCAGCACTCTCGATCATCTTCTGTCTCTTCACTCCCTTCTACTGAAGACCTTCGAGCCTTTCCAGAGCTCGACTACAGACCCATTGTACAAGAGCCTTTCCACAATCAAATCCCACTCACTTCTCCTACCTACAATCTTCCTCAACTCACCTCTGCAACATACGTTCCACCTCAACTTACTGCCGCTACATACGTTCCCCCACCTCAAGCACCCAAGGCACGTAAGGATCGTAAGATGAATTATCAGGGTTTCGGTGATCCAAATCAATCCGGCCAACCATCCAACTCTAGACAAGCACCACCATCACCAGGCCAAGGCATGGCTCATACAAACGGAATGAACGGTCAGATGAACATGGCCGGAATGGCTAACATGATTGGCTTTCCAACCCCTGCTGGACATCAATCTGACCTTAATTATATTATGGTTATGGTTGAAGAATTGAGCCGCCTTTTGGCCGCCAATCAAAAGATTACCGATAGCATCCTTGAGAAGATCGGAAATGTTCGTCAACGAGCCAAAGATAAGAATTTGAGCAACGACGAGCTTCTTGATATCGTTACCGAGGAATTGAATGGTAAGTTACTGCCCCTGCTATAAAGAAGAAGCATAGCTAACAATTCATTAGCTGGCTCAGAAAATCTCGAAATTGAGAACGCTCAATTGCGTAGAGAAGTCGAATCATCCAAGGCTGATGCTGACGAGAATTGGAAGTTGGTTCTTCATGCTGCTGGTATCCTTGAAGATATCAAGGAGAAGGCCCACAATTACAAGTTTCAACATGAGAAGGACACTCTTGCTTGGCACAAGAGTTACCGTGATCAACTTGCTCAAGAACGCAAAGAGAACCTTGAACTCCGTTGTCACATTGCGGATATGCAAGCTCATGCTGCAAAGGCCAATGACTATATTAATCAGCTTCGTCGTTATGCTTCAGAGCACAAGATCATTACTGAGCTCACAACCCAAGTTCATCAATATAAGGGTGAACGTCGTTATTGGAAGCGTATGGCTTGTCCCGGTCTCATTGAAGATCCTAGCGAGTGGTCTGATGGTGAAGGTGGTGCCACAGGCGATATCCCTGAGGCCGAAAAGATCGCATGTGCCCCGTGGATTGCTGAACGTGAAGAGATGGCACGCATTCTTAATGGCGATGGTGGATCATCTTAAATCTCTTCCTTTTACATACACAATTACGATAAAATGGCGTTAGGAAGAAGGATGTTTTACGGTACAACCTTTCTCATGGAAATTGGCGTAATGGAATGGGTATACCCGATTTCTTTTACTCGATAGCATATACATCTGCATGGATGAATGGATGAATGGTCATGGATAAGGGAAACTTGTTTGATGAAATTCTTGTATTAATGCATTCTGGTTGCACATTGGGAATGGAAATTGAGCCAGCGGTTTCAAGCTGTGCATCAAATATGGCGGTTCTGATTTTTCTTCTGCTTGACGGCAAACACTCACGATATCACAACTCGCTCTCTTTTTTGAGATCATCTTTCTTTCCTTTTTTTCCTTCTTTTTTGAAGTGAAGTTAAGGAAATGTAAAAGGTGCAGAGATGTCGATGGGTTGACTAAGGACTTTCCTAAGATTTTATGAAAATGAAATACTTGAACGGGATTGTGATGCGGTCTTTGGGTTGTTTTGTTCATTGGTAGGCAGGTAGTTTGTTAGTTGCATGGTAGTTTAGTTAATTCGGAATGGATGGATATGCCTCGGCGCATCATTCATATACTTTACTATGATAGAACGTTCGTGTGCTTTATGGATGAATGATGATGTAAGTGGAATGTGATGTGATGTGATGTGAATTGTCATGCTTTCTATGCTTTCTCTATTATGCTATACTATGATAGATAATATATCATGCTATACCGTACTGTAACATGATAATTAAATAGATGAATAAGAGGTAACGAAACATACACGTCTCACCGATGCGGACATTCTCCTGTTCTGGATTTCTTCTCTTTCTGTTGATTTCATCATGCTTTTTTTCATCGTGTTTCTTCTTTTCTTTTCTTTTCGTATCGTATAGATATAAGCCTAAACATAACGAACGATACATCACGACATTACAACATAACACAATACAACACGACAATATAATACATATAATGTGATTTTATTTGATCATCTTTCTCACTCTCAATTTTCAACCCCCCCTCACCCGGCCATAGTGTTTCTTCATCTTTACATACATATATCCATGCACGCATACATATCCATACACCCCATAAAATCATATCATACCTATAATACATAATTTCATCTCTTCTCATTCTATCTCAACTCATTCTGTCCCCTCTCGCACCATCCCATCCTCTGAGAAAACCTTATACACTCCATCCACTTATCCACTCATCACCCACCCACCCACACAACTCCAGCCTCCAACCCCAAATCACATATACATATAAACATTATTATTTTACCTCCTTCTTTTCCCCATCCCCTTCCCTACCCCCCATATATACCACAACTCCCACTCATCCCAGCTAAAAACTCAGAATTCTCTTTTAAAGAAACATATACAAAAAAAACAACAGTCCAAACAAAAATCCCAAGTAAGGTAGGTATAAAAATAAGTAAGGGTATATAGATGAACAGAATTCGAAGTCGAATCCGAAGCCGAAGCCGAAGCCGAGATCGAAATCAAAGGTCCTCGGACCAATCGAAATTAAAAATCGAGAAGAAAAAAAAAAGGTATAATGCAACGCTTCGCTATGCCTTTAAAGAACCAAAAAAGCAACGCAAGTCTATTCAAGACTATATGGTATAAAACAGCACAATCCTCTAAGTATTAAGCGCCTCAAATCCAATCTCTGTATATCCCAGAGCCACTACATCATCATTAATCTCGTAGTTCTCCTTTCCATCCTTGTCGTTCCCGCACCCAATCCAGCACCCAATCCCCCTTTGCGTGATTCCTGTGCTCTCCTGAAAGCATCCCGCTCACAATAAATCTTCCCACCCATCTCAAAATAATCATGTCTCAGATTCCTCTTACAATCCGCACAATTCAAACAGCTTGGATGAAACTTCTCCTTCTTCTCGCTTTCCAAATATTGTCCCTCGATACCTCTATCACAACCAGAGCACATCGAGTTATTCAATTGATGATAATGATGTTCACAATATGGCGCATCATTATGAACGTAGAATTCCGAGGTAAGGAATGGAGCTCGGCAAGTTGTGCACACGAAACATGGTTTATGATAGCGACCAGTTAGACGTCCATCTGCTGAAGATACGGATTTGCCTTTTATGGGAAGCGTGCAAGATTTGCAATTACCTTTTGAAGTCGCAGGGCGGCGAGGAGCGGGCATAGGTTTGTTCTGATCGAGGAGTGGAGCTGTGTGAGATCTTTGGAAACCGTTCATAGGGGCTGGTGAAAGATTTCGTAATCGAGGATTCAGTGGCGCAGGTGAGGGGTCACGATTGCGGGGTTTGAGAGGCGCGGGTGGGGGAACACGAGGTGTAGGCGATAGGCGAGTGACAGGATTGGGGGCGTAATCTGGGGTTTGAAAGGCGGGACTCAGAGGTGAGTATGGTTCTTGTTCTTTTACTGGTTCTAAATCGCTTGGTCTAGGGTACATTTCATGTGGTGAAATATTTGCCATTGATGAAGTAATTTCAGACATGAGATCAGACATTCGGGGATTTGATTGCTGCATCCTGTGGTAATCGCTTTCCACTGTGGATGGAGGGCTTGACCGTGAGCTACTTTTACTCCCTGCAGAAGTGGAAGAAGTATATGAATGAGTGGATGATTGAGAATTAGATGCAGAATGGTATGGATTATTAGCACCAAATTCTGCTTCCAAGTTGATATTGGGTAATGGTGGAAGATCTCCAGCTTGATGTCCTGATCTTCCTCTGATGAGACTTGCACCTCGCGGTGGTAATGCTCTTGATGTATCAGGACCAGAGATTGATGTTTTCCGTCCTCTATCATTCGACTCTCGTGACCTATGACTTGATATCGATTGATTTCTACGTGACGCATGAAAATCTAGACTTTCCTTTCGTCGAGGAAATGTTTGTGATCTTATAGCTTCTTGACGTCCGGGTCCCTGAGATTCTTCTCTCACTTCAGGTGATAGAATACCATATCCTTTGTTGCGCGGTGGCATTGGAAAATTATTAATCGAGCTATTCGTTGAAGTTCTAGAATGACCAGAGCTTGCCGAGAGTGTTCGATCGATTTGTTCAGGCTCCGCAGTCAAAGGTGGTGAAATTATGTCATCTGGACGTCCCATACTAGGTTTTCTATTGTACATTGGCTGTTCTTCATGACTAGGAACCTTCCTTGAGTCAATCGCAAATGGTCCCGGGGTATTTGTAACGACTTTTTGTAAAGACGCAACACTTCCAGGTACATTTGGATTCATATAGACTTTTGAATTTGTGGATGCGAACATCATTGGATCCGCCTGTTCAATTCTCGGCGAGTGGGCGCCATATGCACTCTTAAGTCTGGGTGATCCCGTTACTTTTGGTGTAGGAAAACGTGGGAAAGCAGAGTCTAGATTCGATGATAATAGAGCTGGGGAAATAGGTCTTTGTATGGGTGAAGAATCGTTAGCGCGCGAAGACTTTCCGAATGGTAATCGAAGGCGATCATGTGGAGTTAATGGTGAAGCACTTCGAGAGGGAGATGCGCTACTCGCTGGTGTCAATTGATCCTGTTGGAAGAATGGACGATCTATTGATGTTATAATTAGTATAAATTTCAATGGTTCAATAGCTCTTCTTCAACATACTCGCAGCAGATGTATCAACCCTCGGAGGCATTGTTCTTCCTGGTTTCAAAAGATTCGATCCATTGGAATATGATTGCTGATTATATGGCATCCTGTCGAAAGTATTATTTAAATCAAGTGGTGGTGTAGCTAGATAATCAATTAGTATTGATACCCCGTTTATATCATGAACCTAAAAACTTACGTTCACCAACAGAAGGAGGACCTGAGCAAATATGCTCCCCCATCATAGCAATTTGAATATCCCTCGCGCAACTCGAACATTTTATCGTTGGTAGAAAACTCGACGATCTCATAAAATCTGCCATGGTGAGCAAGATAATTTCTTGATTATGCCAACCTCTGAATTCCCTCGATTGATTCTTAAATATTGATCATAAAGCGGTTATGTTATTTTATGTTGGTCTCTTATTCCTTTGTCGATCAATAAAGTGGAGGCGGTAAAAGGCTCGGTATAGTGAGAGAGAGAGAGAGAGAGAGGATGAAAGACCTGGTGATTTCTGAAGGGAAGGAAGGAAGTTTATGGAGGATGGCGATATTATGAATATTCAATTGTTTCGTTTCTGAGTCCAATATATTATATTAAATCTTCTAGAAATGATCCTGAAGCTCAATTGGATCTGATCGCAGTGAGGTAAAGAGTCTTGATTAGGAAGTAAATTCTTGTGAGAGATAGTGAAGAATGAATTTAGTGAAGTATCTATGCGATTGAAGAACGGAGACGAAGATATGGTATATTGTAAGTATGTATTGATAGAATTCCTACTTAAAAGATTGGATGGGAATGAACGACAAGATGTAAAGATTGATGGGTATGAATGAATGTGATGCTTGCTACTCGAGTATTGCTGTAAGGACTGACTGTTACTATGAGTGTGAGTGTGAGTGTGAGTGTGTATGTGTGTGTATGTGTGTATAGGTAGGTAGTGAAGATAAAAACAAAAAACAAAACGTGGAAAAGATCAGGACGAACGTATGTTTGATAGTTGGATGAAACTCCCAAGTCCTAGTATAGTGCGGTGTGGAGAAAAGAAGAAAAGAGAAGATCTTCTCGAGTACCTAGTAACCAGGTATCTCTCGCATGGATGAACGATGGATGGACTATCATATCATGGACCTGCGCAAGCTTTCACACTTAAAATATCTTTCCGTCCTCCCTCCCCTCCCCCCCTGGTCCAAGTCACATCCAGAATCCAAAATGGGATGAGAATGGATTCAGGTACAAGAAACATAATGACAAGTCCTCGATGGTGAACCGTGCTGGCTTCAAGATTGAGGTTATTGTAACATACAAGTCCCATAGCATAAACCTTCGCGGGCCATGATTGGTTCATGTTTAATTATCTATTGTTGCGGACAAATATTATTTGATTTAATTCTTACCCAATCAATTTATGAAATGGTGATGGAACGATGGTGTTAGGAGTGTTACTTAATGATACAGATGAGTTATTTGGTTTCATTGGTAAGTTTTTTGGATAATGAATTGAATGCTTATTATGAGTTCGATGTCTCGAGCAATGAATTAACCGATGATTGGATATTGAGGAGAATAGATTTACATCGGCACATAGTATATGGTATTGGGATGAGTATATTATGGAAGGATTGGAAGCAATGGAAGATGCCATAGAAAGAAATGACTCGAGAGGTCAAAGCTACGTATGGTCGTAGATGAACTGAGTAGTGCCGGTATATATTGGGAATCTGGGATGAAGAGATTCCTAGAGAGGTATGTATGTGTACTAGTGGCATGGTATGTATTATGTGCGATTGTATGTATGGATGGTTTATTGCAAGATGAATTTATATTTAATATCTATCTATCTATCTATCTATCTATTTAATGAGCTCCAACTTCAAAGAGAACATAATAATTAGACACTCCAAGAATATATCCTCACATCATATCACCACCAAATATCCTACATACAACATCATCCCATGCCCCTCTCTCGCAATCATTTAACTCTAACATTTACCTTTCCACCATTTCTCCATCCCAGATTCATGAAGCTTCATCTCCATCCCAATTTGGTCCGTCCGTACATGCTCCACCGAGCCCACTCGATACATTCATCTCATTCATCTCATTCATCTCATTCATCTCACTCATCGCAATATCCAGAACCACTTTTGGCACTTCAACCCTCATTGGGCCTTATCACCGTCCCTCCAAATATCAGGGGCCATGGAAAGGTCCTAGTGCAATCTATTCCGTCCGTCCAGTCCATAAAAACCAGGGATGAAAATCAAGGTTCATCGGACGACGCGATATGTCAGGTACACGCAAAGATCCTAGACAACTAGGGAAACCTTTATCTGAGAGTAACCAAAGGATCCACACCATCACCATCACCATTGAAACGAAACAGACTGATGGCTTCTTCCAGTGCGAAGTTTATCGTTCGATTTACCGTTGCATATTTTACTTTTTTTTTTTTCTTCTTCTTCCTTTTTTTTGACTCCATACCTGCATGCATGATAGAAACCTAGGTACGTACGCAATTGAAGAACCAAAATTAAGAAAACGTGGTTTCAGATGTCGCGCGCTTCTTAATGCGAATCCATAATGATGTCTTGACATCTAGTATGAGTATATATCCAAAACATTCTATTCCTTCCATTCGACTTTCTATGCCCAATTGATCTTCTTGAAAATCTCTGGTACTCTGTCCGCGACATACTAACGCTTTCGATGGTGGAAAGAGATAAGTCACCTGGTATATAGTATGTAGTATCTAGTATCTAGTATCTAGTATAGTATGTAGATCTAGTATCTAGTATAGTATGTAGTATGTAGTATTAATATCTAGTATCTAGTATAGTATGTAGTATGTAGTATTAATATCTAGTATCTAGTATTTAGTATTTAGTATCTAGTATCTAATATTTGATATCTAATATCTAGTATCTAGTATCTAATATTTGATATCTAATATCTAATATCTAGTATCTAATATCTAGTATCTAGTATCTAGTATCTAGTATCTAGTATCTAATATCTAATATCTAATATCTAATATCTAGTATTTAGTATCTAATATCTAATATCTAATATCTAATATCTAATATCTAATATCTAATATCTAATATCTAATATCTAGTATCTAATATCTAGTATCTAATACCTAATATCTAATATCTAGTATCTAATATCTAGTATCTAATACCTAGTAATAAAGGAGTATTAAAGAATCGAATCATTTGAATTGAACGCTCCACAAATTCCCCAATGGAGAATATCAATTATCAAACTTGGCCATTTCGAGTCCTTGCCGCCGTGAACCTAAGATTGGACCGCCGGACCCTGACGGTGTGATAGGGTGTTATTATAGATAGGTGTGATCTGTAATGTGTAGCGTACAGAGTAGAATGTCGTATTGATAGGTAGAGGTAGTATAAATAGAGATGCTCGAGGAGGTAATCGAGATTTGATTGTAGTCGTATGGGTATTGTTTTTTCTTTTGATCCGAAAAACGAAGTTATACTAATGCCGTGCATTGCTGTTATGTGTTATCAACAGAAAATGCACTGGAAGGAAATTAAAGAATCGACTCGTAACAATTCTGGCTGATTCTTCATAAATTGGTAATGAATCCACCACAGACATTTAGAATTTTTTCCCTTTCGATAGCTTCAATATTCTCAGTCAAACAACGGCCACTCTTTACAGTTCGTCACTGATTCTTCCCGTTAATCTGTCGGCGGCTTACTAGCCCCTGATCTCCACCTTACATTTCCTGAAATAGCGCTACTCAATTTATATCAAGTTGATCCCCTTCTATTCAGGAAATTTTGCAACAGGAATTTTTTGATCTTTTGCCCTCAAAGATGGGGGATATGAGGTTCTATCGTGCCGTCTTTTCTCTTCAATTCAGCTTGTTGATGATAGGATGGACCTCTTTGACTCTCTGCCCGTCAATAGGTAGTATCGCAAGCATGTAGTATGTGTATTATCGAAGAAGATTACAACGGGATTATTTTCGACCTTGATGAATCTGGAGTTGGTCTCTTCGTGCGTGATAAGTTCTATTGATCAGGGACCTTCCTTCTTTTCATCTTGTTCAATTGATCAAAACAAGAATTCATCTTGTAGAGCAGATTTCCTATATACTCTTCCATGCATATCTTTTACCTGCCTCCCGACAAACATTGTTTTCCCCGCCGTAAATGTCGCTATAGTGTCCAAAAGTCTCTCTTCGAACTTACTGAAACATACAACACATTGGTTGGAAAACACAATAGTTGTAAATGAATGAATGAATGCTCACTCACCTATTTCGAACATCAACATCAATTTCCACATCGGATACTCAAACTAAGGCTCTTAGACACATAAGGCCAACCAAAAGTTCTCACAATGCCGCTTGTGCACCTCATCACACCTCCTTTCCTTGTCGACAATTAAAAAAAAAACACGTGTTGTGATTTCCTACACGCAATGAGTAATGAAAACTGTTGAAATGCCATTGATGGAAATATATCTGCATGTAGTGTTCTGACCGCTACTTTGCTTCATTTCAATAGTGCTATTCTATTGATAATATACATGAATTCTGTACTAACGGGCGCAACCGCGATGCAAGATTCCGTGATCTTCGGGAACGAAATGTTGGGAAGGGAAGGTAAGGAAGGGACCGAGGGAGTATTATTCTGTGATCGCATCTTTGATATTAATTGATGGGATAATTTGATTGTAAAATATCGAATCAATGAGATGAGAAGAGTGAAGGACCACTATGTATAGGAATATCTCGACATTCAAAATTGACGAATAGGATAGATTGAATGGTTGGTGAGGATTGAATGGTGTAATATGGAATAACAATATATTCTGTAGGTGAATTGCCAAGCCAAGTTGACAGCCACCTTGAAGTCTTGGAGATAATCTCTTGTCCAAATGAGTTTGTGAAGCATGCGGTCTCTTCTGTTGTGATCATCACCATCTTTGCACTTTTCTTCATAATACCATACCATACCATACCATACTCAGTACAATACATGAAATTCAATAATATTCTCCCTATTTCTCCACAACTACCTAGGTACTCCAGACTCTCCGCAAGACATCACAGCAAAATCATGGAGAAATTGATATTTTCTTTCGTTGATCGTTATCGATATACATGCTACTAGGTACATCCACACTATCTCATCCAATCAACGACGCATACTCGAGCCAGCAAAGCTAACCCACTATTATCAGATGGTACCTTAGATTATAGTGGGGGAAGATACGGAACTCGGACAACGGATGTCACCACGACGAATTTAAGATGATGAGACTCCCCACGAATTTCAGACTTCCATTCAATAAGCATATACTTCGAATCAAATTCGACGGACGATCAAGCTCAACTGCCAAAGCAAAACCCTTCCAACACTCAACTCAAGTCAATTAAACAGATCGCACTTACGAGTGTGATCACCCCGTCGTCAAGACGTTTTCTAATCTTCTTAACTCGTACGTATTGAATTTTATTTTGATAATGTTTCTGGGCTGGAATAAGATCTTTCTGCCGTGGATGGAGGATGGAGGATGGGTGAGGGAGGAAGAAGGAACTTCCTGTGCATCTATACTCTCAGTTGCACTTGATGGATTGGAGATTATTTGGTTGTCAATATCTGCTGCTTGCTGCCTTGTGGTTTCCGATGTTTACATTCCATTGCGGGTGTATCTTACTTTCTCCTTGTCAATGGCTTCACATTTTCATGGATAATGAAGGGAGGAACATCCTATGCGTTCATATATTGTATTGATTCTGCGGTTGCTGCCTTCCAGAAGTTTCATTGTTTACATTGCGGTCTTCACCCATCTTACGATCTCCTCGTCATTCATTTCATACTTCCTTCCTAATATGCACCTTAACCTCTCACAACTTCCCATTGAGCGAGGAACCTCTTTACAATATGGCATACTAACAGGTCATTCACAGATCGCACCATCCTTTTGCTGGTGCCCGTTGCTCTTCTCCAGCAGGAGCATCGGACTCGCCGTTTGTTAGATAAATAGTCTTGCAATCAACAGAACTCTTCTCCAAAACACAACATTTGCATCACTTTTTGTCTATACATCTGTACCCATCAAAATTCGAAAACATTCATAACAATTGCAATTCTTGCTTTACCTACACATCTACATCAATTCTAATATACTCTCAAACATCTTTACTTTAAATCAAGAACTGTCAAGCACTTTTAAGAACTTTTCGAGTTTTCAAATCAATCAAGATGGCTCCTCACGCAAACGGCTCCAGCAACACCAGCACTATGGATGGTGCATCCTCCCAATCCTCTAACCAAGACTTGTTCACCGTCAGCTCTCCAAACGTTATCTACACTGATGACGAGATCCGCTCAAAGTACAATTATCGTACTACAGCTGTCACTCAGTCTGCCAGTGGTAACTTTGTTGCTACTCCCAAAGAAACTGTCTATGACTTCAAGGTTGAACGTAAGATCCCCAAGACAGGTATGATGCTTGTCGGTTGGGGTGGAAACAATGGTACAACTGTCACTGCCGGTATCATTGCTAATCGTCGTGGTCTTTCATGGGCAACTCGCGAGGGTACCCGTGAGCACAACTACTATGGCTCTGTTGTCATGGGTTCAACCATGAAACTTGGTACCAATGCAAAGACTGGTGATGATGTCAACATTCCTTTCCATAAAGCTTTGCCAATGGTTCACCCCAATGATTTGGTCATTGGTGGTTGGGATATCAGCGGCTTCAACTTGTCTGATGCCATGGATCGTGCTGGTGTCCTCGAACCAACCTTGAAGCAACAAATCAAGAAGGAAATGACTGATTTGCTTCCACTTCCTGGTCTCTACTACCCAGATTTCATTGCTGCCAATCAAGAAGATCGTGCCGACAACCTAATCCCAGGTAGCAAGGCTTGCAATGAGCATGTTGAAAAGATTCGTCAGGATATCCGGTAAGCATTCACTATATTCTGCCCTTCATTCCATTACCATCCACTAACCTTCTCTTCACAGTGACTTCAAGGCCAAGAACGAACTCGATAAGGTCATTGTTCTCTGGACTGCCAACACTGAACGTTTTGCTGAGCTCATTGATGGTGTCAATGACACTGCCGATAATCTCTTGAAAGCTATCGAGAACGGACACGAAGAGGTTGCTCCTTCCACCATCTTTGCTGTTGCTTGCATTCTCGAAAACGCACCTTTCATCAACGGTTCTCCACAAAACACATTTGTTCCTGGTTGCATTGAGCTTGCAGAGAAGCATAACTCCTTTATTGGTGGTGATGACTTCAAATCTGGTCAAACCAAGATGAAGTCTGCTCTTGTCGACTTTTTGATCAGTGCTGGTATCAAGCTTACTGCTATCTCCAGTTACAATCATCTTGGTAACAATGATGGAAAGAATCTCAGCTCTCAAAAGCAATTCCGTTCCAAGGAGATTTCTAAATCCAATGTTGTCGATGATATGGTAGCTGCTAACAATGTCCTCTACAAGGAAGGCGAACATCCTGATCATTGTGTTGTCATCAAGTACATGCCAGCTGTTGGTGATAACAAGCGTGCTCTTGATGAGTACTATGCTGAGATTTTCATGGGAGGTCATCAAACCATTTCGTAAGTTATTTTTCAATCAATGTCCATGTTATACACTTGACTAATCATAAATAGTCTTTTCAATGTTTGCGAGGATTCTCTTCTTGCTTCACCATTGATCATTGATCTTGTTGTCCTTGCAGAGATGATGACTCGTATTCAATGGAAGGCACATTCTACTGATGGTGCTACCACCAAGGATTACAAGAACTTCCACAGTGTTCTTAGCATTCTCAGTTATATGCTCAAGGCACCTTTGACTCCACCTGGAGCTCCAGTTGTTAATGCACTTGCCAAGCAACGTGGTGCTTTGATTAACATTTTCCGTGCTTGTGTTGGTCTTGAGCCAGAGAATGATATGACCTTGGAACACAAGCTTTATTAGGTTGTGTCTGCTCGGAAGTTGTGGAGTGTTCGAATTTCATGGTGGTGGGATTTTGATGGATTCTTGAGTTGCTTACTATTCTTGTTTACCTCATGGTGATACCTAAGTACCATGCACTCATTCATTACCTAGAATAGTTTTATCGAAAATTGAAGTACATTAAACCTTCAAACATTACTCTTTTTCTGGATTGTGTGAAAATCTCCGATGTTTTATAGTGATCCCAACTGATACATTTTGTTGTTCGTGCCGGGAATTTATTAGTTGGGGAAGGAGTGAGGAAAACGGTGATTAGCGCGAATTTCCTGAACACTTGTTTCACATCCCAATGAATATCTTCACCTTTGACCACCAAATTTTCCGAAATCTCCGAATCATCATCTCATTTGTCTTTGAAAAGAACATTTACTCCATCTAATTGATTTCGCACTTATCAAATCTCATCGATCAAATTGTGATCCAAGCAGATTCCCATTAATGTACAAGGTGAAGGAAGGTGTCTCGAGGGTGTTGAGGTGTATCGCGACAGTAGAGTGGGTGATTCGAAATCTTGATGAATTGGATTCTGGTGTTGCCAATAATTTGGTAGAAGGTTCCTTTCGGGGAGTGGATCTTTTACAGGTATTTTATTTTTTTGGTTTGTTTGTTTTGTTGTTTTGTAGGTGGGAGAATTTGAAGGGGGG